>JAVTVY010040016.1:0-194198 GCA_036873755.1 Hanleya hanleyi | reverse complement strand
TTGAGAATAACATCCACCCGCTGGAACATAGAATGAAGCCAGAGATTTACTGGTCCCTCCGGTGCGTAGGTGTGGGCTAAGTTCACGCAGGCCGTATCCGAGTTCCGATGCTGAAGAGAGGTCACCCATTGACCCTCTTCGGCGCTGGTCTGGGTAGTTGCGAAGGTCCGCAATTCAAATTCTCTGTTGTTGGAAGGACAAGACTATGGATGGATGAAGGCCATATTCCTCAAGATTCTCATAGTATTGATATGAATAGCCACAATCAAAGCGTGACTGAGATACATAATATTCTAGATAACAACGTTGCAAAAAAAATCATATGGATCAAGAATACTGATCAGCGATGCGCTATTGATATTTTTGGAACTTCATGATATCTTGCCGGCATCGTTGAAAACTGTTGACCGCGTCTAGCCTATTTGTATGTATACTATGGTTTATTCTTTTAATTTGGTGCAATTGCTATTATATGAATTAGGTCTTTGGATTTTGGAAATTCTTTAATTGACGATGACTGAACATTGAATGACGGACTAGACGCTTGTATTGTATTCGCTTTCTTTTTGGGCGCAAGCCTTTTATTCCCCATGGCTCGTTCAGTTTGAGCCTCCCGATTTCTTGGCTCGGCGTTTGACAGCCTCTTGGACGCATCACCCTAGCTCAGCACTTCGGATGGCTTTTCCGACCGCCTTTGTCTCATGCGTTACGAGTGGAAAGAAAGTTATGACGAACCTCCCGAGGCCCCGTTGAATGCGCGTGTCGCTAAAAACGGGTAGGTCTCCCCCAGCTTGCTTCGTGCAATAATCCACATTACAAGGGTCCGTTTGAATATCCTGTGCTTTACATCGCCATGGTGTTCGAATGACCAATCACGGTCAGAGCGTGACTGAGATACATACTATGGAAAACGACTTGGAAATTCATTTTGGCGAGAATAATGGTCGGTGTTTGGGATCTTATATAGAAATCATCATCATGTCCTGCTAACACCATTGAAAACTGTTGTCCGCTACTCTCTTGTAGGAAACCATCTTGTGTTTTTATTATTTGTATTTCATACATATTTGAAATTAGTGATAGCTCATATGAAATAGTTTATTCGTTTTTCGTTTATTCATGCGGAAATTCTTCTAGCTGAATATTGAATGTCCGATCTGACGCTTGCTACACAGCTTTGTACATTCGCACTGGTAGGATACCACCTTTGTCATGTAACGTTCGCCGATTGTGCCTGGCGAAAATGAAGTGTCAGCACCAATTTTCCTAGTTCAAATGCGATCGTCCGTCCAGTGAAATCTTACGTCGATTGTTATGGTCCGAACAGGTAGATAAAGTGCGTGATTAAAGCTTTGTGCGACTTGAACTTCATGCTGGCTCTTCATCGGACAGACGCGGCCCATTGCTATCCCGGACCAGGCGTGTGTCAATCACCTAGGTATAACCCTGCATTTCATCATGCTCGAAGATACTACTGACGTTCCTCCCGAACGACAATCCCAGTACCTGCTGCAACGTCGGTCTTAAGCTAGAGCACACACAGGACCACAGGATCAACTGCAACCTTTGATTCTGATGTTGTACTTCATGTCCGCCTTATTGGTGAACGCGAAGGATTTCCTCGTTTTTTGGCTGGTTATGGGTTCTCGTCCGATTCACCAACATGTCGTTCAAGGTCGTGACGAACGTGACGGGCGTTTGGTACTGGACTTCTGAGAATGTGTAAAGATACAGATTTTGTTCTCGTACAGGACTCCGTACCACATCATGTCATTTGCACGTTGTACGACGTATACGGGTACTGGGTATCCCCCAGGCCACAGGTGATGTGTGCGGCAGTTGCACGACGTAATGGGCTAAGTTGTTGTCCGGGAACAGCTCCTCTAATCTATTACTAGGCATTGTGGGGTAAAATATGTCGACCGAAATTCTCCTCGTCAGGCCCTCGTATCCAGTCTCCCAAGTCTCGGGGGTCCGTGGTGGGCGAGAGCGTGTCACGGATCTCGATCGGCGTGTCGCATCATTTCCAGACAGCGGGCGTGGAAAACCGTAAAGATCAAAGAGTTTACTCCCGCCGAAAACACAGAAAATATCAAAAGATTGTGCCGTGCAGAGATGTTTATCTCCGTGAAGTAAACGTCAATTATTGTCAGAGAGAAAAGGTATAGAAATTGTCGTGATTTGCTTATTATGGGATCTCGTAGAATATCAACGAACATTTCGCACGAACTTTTCATAGCGTTACGTCTAGATGGTATTCCCCTGATTTACCATCTTGGTTTACCTAGATTGGATATGATAGTAACAACCAATCTCAGTAAACTCAGATATAATATCACGGAATATTATAATTGAATTCAGCCCTATGTAAATCCCATGCGAATCTGAAACTACTATTGTTAGCCAATCAGGTGCCTATAGCTTGTTGAAATCACGCCCACAGTAATTACACACGATAGCACGTGGACTAATACATACACATTATCGGGAAACAATATTCAAATATAGCATTTCCAGACAGTGTCCGTGAAGATCAAAGAGTTTTGCTACCGCCGAGAAATCTGGCTTTGTTAGGGGGTAGACAATATCAAAAGATTGTGCCGCGCGAAGATGTGGATCTCCGTGAAGTAAACGTCAATCATTGTCAGAGAGAAAAGTCAGGAATGGTCGTGATTGGCTTATTATGGGATCTCGCAATATCGGCGAACGTTTCGCACGAAGTTTTCATAGCGATACGTCTAGATGGTATTCCCCTGATTTACCATCTTCGTTTACCCAGATTGAGTAGCAACGATCACACACATGTTATTTAACACTCCACTCAAAACTCGGAATACATAATCAGAGTTCGAGTAAAATCTAACATGCCTCTTCAGTTGAAGAAATACCAAATTCTCCTGCACCCTTACGCAATAACACATTCAACATCTTGTGTTTTTATTATTTTTATTTCATACATATTTGAAATTAGTGATAGCTCATACGAAATAGTTTATTCGTTTTTCGTTTATTCATGCGGAAATTCTTCCAGCTGAATATTGAATGTCCGATCTGACGCTTGCTACACAGCTTTGTACATTCGCACTGGTAGGATACCACCTTTGTCATGTAACGTTCGCCGATTGTGCCTGGCGAAAATGAAGTGTCAGCACCAATTTTCCTAGTTCAAATGCGATCGTCCGTCCAGTGAAATCTTACGTCGATTGTTATGGTCCGAACAGGTAGATAAAGTGCGTGATTAAAGCTTTGTGCGACTTGAACTTCATGCTGGCTCTTCATCGGACAGACGCGGCCCATTGCTATCCCGGACCAGGCGTGTAAGTAGTATGCAATGCGTAAATTGAGTAGATAGCGCCTCACTGCGCATGCGCAGAAAAAAAAATGGGAGGTTTTGGGGCGGTATTGGGGCGGTGTGCGCATGCGTGAGTGATATGTGAGTGGGGTGGGTTCAAAATGGCGGACTTTAAGTTGTCCCACTCACTCCGGTGCACTGATTGACATGTGGGTGAGTGGGGTGGGTTCAAAATGGCGGACTTTAAGTTGTCCCACTCACTCCGGTGCACTGATTGACATGGGGGTGAGTGGGGTGGGTTCAAAATGGCGGCACCTTATTTGGCTACTCACACAACACAGCCGCCATTTGAACCCACCTCACCATGCCCCGCTGGGCCACCAGTGGCCTGGAGGATTGGTCTTGGAAGTCCGCCACTGAACCCACCCCACTCACTCCGGTGCACTGGATTGACATGTGGGTGAGTGGGGTGGGTTCAAAATGGCGGACTTTAAGTTGTCCCACTCACTCCGGTGCACTGATTGACATGTGGGTGAGTGGGGTGGGTTCAAAATGGCGGACTTTAAGTTGTCCCACTCACTCCGGTGCACTGATTGACATGTGGGTGAGTGGGGTGGGTTCAAAATGGCGGCACCTTATTTTACACACACAACACCACAAGCCGCCATTTTGAACCCACCCCACTCACCCCCATGTCAATCAGTGCACCGGAGTGAGTGGGACAACTTAAAGTCCGCCATTTTGAACCCACCCCACTCACCCCCATGTCAATCAGTGCACCGGAGTGAGTGGGACAACTTAAAGTCCGCCATTTTGAACCCACCCCACTCACATATCACTCACGCATGCGCAGAACTTGGTGTGACGTCATAAGTGTGGATGTGCGCATGCGTGAGTGATATGTGAGTGGGGTGGGTTCAAAATGGCGGACTTTAAGTTGTCCCACTCACTCCGGTGCACTGATTGACATGTGGGTGAGTGGGGTGGGTTCAAAATGGCGGACTTTAAGTTGTCCCACTCACTCCGGTGCACTGATTGACATGTGGGTGAGTGGGGTGGGTTCAAAATGGCGGCACCGGGTAGCGGCTCAATGGCGGACTTTGAAAGCCAAACCCACTTAACTGACTGACATGGGGGTGAGTGCCAAATGGTGGACCTGTTGTCCCACTCACTCTGGGTGCAGATACTGATTGAGACATGTGGGCAGGTGGGTCCAAATGGCGGCACCCATTTCCTACACACACAACACCACAGCCGCCATTTTGAACCCACCCCACTCACCCCCATGTCAATCAGTGCACCGGAGTGAGTGGGACAACTTTGTAAAAGACCGTGCCATTTTGAACCCACCCCACTCACCACATGTCAATCAGTGCACCGGAGAAGTGACAACTTAAAGCGTCCACGCCAAGCCTTGAACTCACCCCACTCACATATCACCTACTGCATGCGCAGAACTTGGTGTGACGTCATAAGTGTGGATGTGCGCATGCGTGAAGGATATGTGAGTGGGTGGTTCAAAATGGCGGACTTTGAAGTTGTCCCACTTGCGCACTGATTGACCTGGGTGAGTGGGGTGGGTTCAAAATGGCGGCACCTTATTTTACACACACAACACCACAAGCCGCAATTTTGAACCCACCCCACTCACCCACATGTCAATCAGTACACCGGAGTGAGTGGGACAACTTAAAGTCCGCCATTTTGAACCCACCCCACTCACCCACATGTCAATCAGTGCACCGGAGTGAGTGGGACAACTTAAAGTCCGCCATTTTGAACCCACCCCACTCACTCCGGTGCACTAGTGTGTAAAATAAGGTGCCGCCATTTTGAACCCACCCCACTCACCCGGGTGTTTTAACATGGATAAATAGATGGTAGTGTGGCGAAAATTTAAATTATTACCTACTCAGTACATATTATGGTTAATTTTAAAATTAGTTCGATTTGCAGAATGTAAACAAACACCCACATTCTGAAGCCTCACTAACACAGCCCGCTTTGTTTATTTTTGGTGTTTTATCGTCTGCCGGTAATTTTGACATCGTTTTGGCAAGACATTTCAAGACCCCCCCTACGGACATTTTTTGTAAGTTTAACCCATTTATATCTAAATAATTTCATGACGAATTACTAAAGTCTAGCTTACCTGATAAAAGAGTTTAGTCCAGATGATCTGGGGCTGTTTTTTTCCTAGGTGGGTATAACACACCATGAAGCCTTCATCACGATGCATTCGTATGCTAAAAAATATGGGTATCACCAACCGTTCCCGTGGAGTAGAATTTCATCCACCAGCTTTCACTGTTGTGGAGTTTTGCACTAATGAAAACCAATGTCGTCCTCTCTCACGAAACCAAACACAAAAATTGACAAATTATACGGACTGCCACGATAAGCGAATGTATGCATCAAATAGTGTTCCGTACTGCAGATGTCCGATAAAATCCCTCCAGTCAAGGGGGAGGGGGGGGGGAGTGTTACACAATGTTGATTCCACAAAACCTGTTCGGTGGCCTACATCATCGTTCAATCGCTGCTCATAAAGGCTGCGTTCATTCTCACCAGAACTGTACATGTATACACTTCGAAATCTGTGAAAGAATATCAATTTTCACGTTTCCTGTCGGATATCGCACAAATCTATGCATCCGCTCGAACACAATATAGCACACTCCCTCGATTACAGTCTACGCGTGACGGGTATACATGCAGGCGATGAATCGTGCAGAGTTTCGTCACATTATTCATCTCAGCGGACACCGAAATGGAAGAAAGTTCCGTTATACACTGCAACAGAGAATGTTATTGATTGGTCTAAGCGGGAAAAAGTTGAACCTACAGTACTCGCTGATTGGCTGGACCCCACCAAGAGCAAGGTCGTTGAAACAATCCGCCATATTGACAGAAGTACTCTTCCCCAAGCAAAACAAGTACTGAGAAACCTCAATTCGCAAGAAGTTCTAGCAAATCTCCAGAGTAAATTCATCATAGTCCCAGCAGACAAAGCTCCGAATAATATAATATTCATATGTAAATATTACTATTACCAGGTGCTGGTTAAAGAATTGAGTGTAGACATATCTTCATCAAATACATCTACTTACTTCCAAACTGCATTTACTCTGGAAGATTTATTTAACAATCACAAAAAGTTTCTCAGGGAAAGAGGTATTTGTCTTCCAACCAATCATAGCGACATACCAAAAATATACTGGACTCCCAAATGCATAAATCACCATACAAAGCTAGATTCATAGCTGGTTCTAGAAGCTGCACCACCAAGCTTCTTTCAACCCTATTGACGAGGGCCCTTCAGGAGGTAAAAGCATTTTTGGAAAGGTATTGCGCCACTATTTCTAAGAACTCTGGCGTTGAATGTATGTGGATATTGAAAAACTCAAATGTCTTACGGAAGAACTTGATGCTAAAGGTCACATACCGTACAGACATGTATCCACATGGGATTTCTCGACTCTCTATACTACAATCCCTCATCAGGACCTTATTTACCGTATAAGTTCATTAATAGTATCTGTGTTCAAGAAAACTGATCGTAGATATATTAATGTCGGAAGCCATAAAGCATTCTTTAGCTCGACTACATACAAGAGATACCATTCATGGGATGTTTCTTTGTTTATAGAGTTGTTTGAATTTCTCATTAAAAATATCTATGTGAAATTTGGCAACACAATATATCAGCAGCATATAGGTATTCCAATGGGTACTAATTGTGCACCCCTGTTGGCCGACCTGTATCTGTTTTCTTATGAATATGACTATATGCAGGCGCTTTCAAAAACCGATCCATTCAAAGCCCGATCCTTCTCATTCACCAAACGTTATATAGACGATCTTCTCGCTGTGGATAATCGCTATATAAATGACGCAGTGAAGGATATATATCCACTTTCACTGGATTTGAAGGAAACTACAGATAGCCCTACAGGCACATCATATTTAGATCTATATCTCTATAAAAATGAAGCGGGCATTCTCTCGCGTCGACTTTATGACAAAAGAGATGATTACAATTTCGATATCGTAAACTATCCCTTTCTGGACAGTAATATTCCAGTGGGACCTGCATATGGCGCATACATATCTCGCTTAGTAGTATTTGCTAGATCCTGTGTTAAATGTGACGATTTTAATCAACGTCACAAAACATTGTTACAGAAACTTATAAAACAGGGCTATTCCACCAAACGCCTCCACTCAAAGTTTTTCAAATTTGGCGATACATATCGCATGCTGATAAAAAAATACGAACGTAGCGTGCAAGATCTATGGCGCTACGTTTCGTAACTTGTGTCTAATTCCGCTTAACCCGGGGCTAGGGGCCGTATGAACCCATGCATTTCAAGATCCTCATGGTACTCATATGAACAGGCACAATCAAAGCGTGACTGAGATACATCATTCTTTAGATGACGACTTTACAACGAATATTATGGATTAAGAATACTGATCAGCGATACGGATTTGATATTTTTGGAACATCATGATGTCTTGCCGGTATCATTGAAAACTGTTGACCGCTTCTCTCTTGCAGGAAACAAGCCTATGTTTATGTATACTTTGTCTTTTTGAATTTGGTGCTAATACTGTTATATGGAAATGGAATAGGTCTTTGGATTATGGACGCGGATATTCTCTAATGGACGACGGCTGGATTATGAATGACGGACTAGACGCTTGTAACTGAAGACCAAAATTTGCCCGGATAATCGCGTCGTTCAAACCACAGCGCCATCTATACGCTTTGGTGCAAGGGAGACAACTCGGACTAGACCAATTCGAAGATCATGTCCGCTATATTTGGCCTGTATGGGTATAGGGGTGGTCGGGGTTTTTTATGGCTTTTACTATGAGCTATGAGGTTGATCATGTAGAATACGATGGAAAAAAATTTGAAAGTACCGCGTAGGCTTGTATATAGATCCATATAGACCCATATACACTCATATACTGGGATATTAGTATGTATAAATCCATATGGGGTGGACATGTTGGAGTCTAGGTGGAGCACTAGTGGCCCGATGGGGTAGAGTGAGGTCTTATTTTAAAGCTCTCGAGGAAATAAATAAATAAATAAATAAATAAATAATAAAAAAAATAAAAAAATCGGTGAGTAGTAGACGAAGGGAAAATTGGAAAGTACTGACCATGCCCCAGACTACTTCATATGCATATCACGGCCTTAAGGCCTATGTAAGATGTAATCTACTTCACAGTTTAGTAGTATAAAAAGCGCAAGTCCTATTGACCTTGCCCCTTCCAAAGAAATAAAATCGGCTCTATTTTACAGGAGTATATACGCAGGTCACGTGGGTTGTCACGTCACTTCCGGGTTTTCACTTTCAAACATAGAAGAGTTCCAATTTTTTCCCTTAGACGTCCGTATGTTCATCCTCCAAACATAGAAGAGTTCCAATGTTCAACCGCCGGGGTGTTTTCCCGCCCCAGCGCCCCGCCCAAGCGCCCCGCAGCGCGCGCGCGTCATCCCGCGTCATCCCCGGCAGTGCCCGCGCGCGCGGACGTGGGTCAAAAGGTCAAAGGGTCACCTCCAGGTCAGACGGTCCAATGTCCAATGAGACAATGTTGCGGTATCGCTATAGTCAGAGCTTGAGCACAAAAAAAAGGGGGATTCTAGATGAACCTGGGAAAGATGGGCAGTTCCATGTGGACCAATCAGCGGTCGAGAAAAAAGAGCCAATCAGCGGTCGAGAAAAAGAACCAATCAGCGATCGAACAATCAGCCCATCGAATTGAGGTATTCACGGTGTGCTTTCGCTGACGTCCGCGCCTACATCTGGGTTCTTGTACACCCGGGTAATGTTTTTCTGGACATGGATGGGTTACCTTTGGCTCCATTCTAGGCCACTGATTGGCTAATAGAACTTATAGTCATAATCTATACGTGTTGGACGAGTCTCTTCACTCACCGTATACACGTACCTCAATGAAATGCCCGCTCCAAACCTAGACCAAAAACACGTACTTGGTCTGTAGGCTGATTTCATTGGCTCTCTATTTTTACTATAGTGCTCTTGCATTCTAACCTTGATGGGTTACCTAGCACTGATAGTCATAATCTATACGTGTTGGACGAGTCTCTTCACTCACCGTATACACGTACCTCAATGAAATGCCCGCTCCAAACCTAGACCAAAACACGTACTTGGTCTGTAGGCTGATTTCATTGGCTCTCTATTTTTTTACTATAGTGCTCTTGCATTCTAAACTTGATGGGTTACATTTTGGTCCCATCCTACACCACTGATTTCAGTTTGACTGAATCTCCGCATTGGGCATTAATGCATCAGGAATAAAACACACAAGACAGGGTTTTTTGGTGAGATCTCATTTTTTTATTCATTGAACAACAACAACGTGAGAACAACCACGTGAAAACTCAAGCCCAGAACAAGGGGCTTGTCATTAACTGAAGCCCAGAACAAGGGGCTTGTCATTAACTGAAGCCCAGAACAAGGGGCTTGTCATTAACTGAAGCCCAGAACAGCGGGCGTATGTACATTGAAATAATTCAAGCCCAGAACGGGGCTTGTACATTGAAATGATGGGCGGCCCAGTCATAGACGAGTACATCGCGGTCCTCGGCCTGGGGGTACTCGTCAAACATCTGTACGATGGTAGATAAGGGTCTTCCCCGGCATCGATGGTACAGGTAAAACAAGCAATATTGTCCGCACACGCCACTGGTCAGGCTTTGCAACGTTTGACTGTTCCAACACCACGTCTCTGTGCCTTGATCCATGAAGTCTGTTAAATCGGGATGGAGGGGTGGCAGGCCGTACGGGTCAAAGTATTCGCCCTGCTGTTCTGTCAAGTACACGGCCACCCAGTGTTCACCGGGCCGATCCATCGGGTCCGTGTTGAGAACGTAAGCAGCCGGATACATACGGTCTAATGGAAACACATCTCGGGCGAACACCCCTTGAAAGACCCTACGTGTCTCTGGGTCATTCTCCAGCACGGTGGTTATCTGGTCTGTATCCATGTTAGGTGGAGAAGTCACACAGGACGTTGCGCGCCTTGTCCACTTGAATGATGTTGTCAAACTCGGCGTAGCAGATCACATTGACGGTGGTCGCCAGGGCTCGTGCAAAGTGGATTTCCAACCGTAAGTTGCCTTGCTTGGCCAGGGCCAGCTGATGGTCGTTCTCTAAGGTGGGGGTCAGATCGAAACAGAACAACGTGTATCCGTTCGCGTAGTCCTCCCGACTGATCATATTCCCTTCGTCCTGGTTGATTTGACCGGTGGCTGTAAACAGGCTCTGATAGGCTCGAATGAAATTCCTCCGCCCAAAGTTCGGGGTTAAGGCCGTGGCTGGCACCTGTTGTCCATCCACATGCAGGGCCACAAAATTGATGCCGAAATGTTTAAAGTCAAACGGATTCTCTGGGTAGGCTCCGCTGAAACTGGTATTTTCTACACAGGCCAGGATCAATCGCTTGGGTAGTTCCCCCAGGAACAGGTTTTCTTTGTTGGCGCCCATATTTCCAGCAGGCACAGAGAACACTTTGGTTTGCACACGTCGGATAGGGTACTGGGCTGGTTTTGTTTCCAAGGCTTTCATGTGTCCCAATTGAACGGCTGGATTCGGTTTCACTTTTCGGACATACAGGACTGCGTCTTCGATGACAATCTTATAGTCCGCTACATGCCCCTCTACGTTAGTGGCCATCAAGGCGAAGGTCGGAGGCGCCCGTATCAGTCGGATTTTGATGGGGATCTTGTTCAAGAGGTACCGGTCTTGCATGAACATGTCTGCATGCAGTCGACCCATCATATCCACCGAGGCACTGTTCGCAGTGAAAGCCTTCCGTTTGTTATATCCCCCATTGTCCGCCGTGTCCATGTGCTCGGCCGTGTCCCTGTAGAATAAAGCGGTTGTCAGCTGAGATTTTTTAGCCTCTCGGCCATACGACAACAGTGTCTCGATGTAGGCTCGATAGGGGTACGTGTTGGTGGAGTCAATGATGAGTTTGTCGCTGAGAAAAATATCCACCTGCTGAAACATCGAGTGCAGCCAGAGATTCGTCGGGCCCACCGTTGCTTGGTCAGCGATTCTCGTGCCAGCTCCATTGACCACCTTGGCTTTCACATACAAGTAGGTATGGGCTAAATCCACATAGGCCGTATCCGCATTACTGATGGTGAACTCGATGGGCCCGGTTTCGTTGATGCTGGAGAGCGGGAGATGCTCCACCCATAATCCTTGTTCGACACTGGTTTGTGTAGGCGGCACGGTCCACAAATCAAATTCACTGTTGGTGGAGGGGCAGGACTCGGCGTGGATTAAGGCCATGTTTTAAGAAAAGATATCCCGGGTCTTCTTGGATGTGCGTCGTCGCTGGGTCGGTCGTCGACTGGTGCGTGGTCTCGGTGGGGCAGCTCTTTTATTCCCTACGGTGCGTTGTGCTTTGGCCACCAAGACGCCTCCCGCTTCTTTGGCCCGTCGTTTCAAGGCTTGTCGGGGTGCCGTACCCCCCAAGACATCACCGGCCACTTGCAGTCCACTGCGTACCGCTTGTTTGCCCATTGCTTTCACCCCACGCGTCACCAAGGGCAGGAACGTTTTCACAATGCTGCCGAGTATGTTCCCCAGTCCATGTCCTCGTTGCATGCGTGCACCGCTAAAGACCGGAAAGCCACCCCCGGCCTGTTGGGCATAATAGTCGGCATAGCTGCGTGCATCGCACTCGTAAGGTACTTTCATTATGCAAAGTGGGGAGCACGTGCTTGTCGAAAATGAAGTGTCAGCACCACTTTTTCCTCGTTCGAATGCCACCGCTCGTCCCGTGTCATCTCTTATATCCACCGTGATCGTGTTGATGTCGGTATGTCGTACGGGCAGGTACATGATATGGTTGAAACTGTGGGTGACTTGATCGCCATACGTCTTTTTAATGGGGACCACCCGTAACAGAGGTGTGTTGATATCGCCCACGATGTGGTTGTCCACCACGTCCGAGTAGACGTAGAGTCCGTACATACCCGACTTCATATCCATCGGCATCTCGCCATGGTGTTGGTTGGGACCAGCGAACGTCTGTAGATCGAAACCCAGCATTTGCTGTAGTGTAGGACTGAGTTTCACATTCACGGTATCGGTGACGGTAAGCTGTGCCTTGTCGTTGTGTACGTTGACATCGAAGAACACGTTTCTCTTGAAGCGCAAGGCTATCAGGCGTGTTGCACTATCCGTCACCCCCCGTAGCGCCTTATCATGCATCAGTCTTGACAGCCCACCCATGAACTCTTTGGGGGTATCGTATTGGCCTTCGGGCAGGGTGAGCCGGGTGTTTTTGCCTTCGTAGGTGACCTCGTACCACACTTCATTGGCTCGCACGTTGTACCACGAGTAAGGGTATTGGATATCCACGAGGGCACATTCCCACCGGCCAGGTAAATGTAACGGTTGCGGTAACTGGGTGACGTACTTGGCCACGGTGTTGTCAGGAAACACATCCAGCGAACTGTTACTGGGTAGGGTCAGGTAAAACATGGCGACTGAGCTGTCCTGCTGCTGCTGTTGGTTTTAATAGGTCTTCCAGGCCTTGGGCGGCTGTGTGCGGCGTCGTGTTCGTCGCGGTGACTTGCTACGTGTCACGGCTCTGGAGATGTGGGGTGTCTTGATCAAGGGTGTTTTTTTATAGGCGCGAAAAGAAAGTGCCCGTTGTGGTGGTGTTTTGGGGGTGACTCCGGTTCCCATTCGGCTTCCCAAGAAGGTAGTGGGCCACTCGGTGATTGCTGGGTTTGCTGCATAAAGGCCCAGCGGTGGGGGTTCCCCACCAATTCCTGTGGTACATGCATGTCTTTCAAGCCTTGAGCGAAGACCTCCCATCCTCGAGGATCGGTGTGCGATCTGCGTTGACGCATCAGATCATTCACTAAATCCGTCATGTGGGTGCCGGGACCACCTGATTCTGTACCAGGAGTTCGCCTTTATCATTCCAAGTCATGTTAGGATTCTGTTTCATCCGTTGTAATACCAGGCCAGCTTGTTTCTTGAACGAGGCAGGTACACTCTTCAGCACTTCGTCTTCCACCCACTGTGGGGCTGTGGAGGCTACCTCACCCGGCTGTTGGAGCGGTGCTGAGGTCAGCGGTCTGTCACGTGGTGGTGGTGGTGGTGGTGGTGGTGGTGGTGCTGTTGCTGGGGTAGACAGGGTTTTGTATTGGTCCATGAACGTCATGTACCGTTGAAGCGTCTCATTGTACCGTTGTACTTTCTCACTGTCGCTTAACCCCGGTCTCTGTAAGATCTGTTGCATCTCTCCATCGAGGCTGTTTATGGTCTTCACCGTAGGTGGGACAGGGTAGGGTGATTGGAGGTTTTGCAGGAACCGTGGTTCGACGAGGACCATTTTTTTCGTGTGGTTCATTGTCGGCCGAAGAGTCCACCCAATACTGGACCCAACACGGAAGCGGCCAACGGTGCTAAGATGGCCCCGAGAAAGCCGCCTTTCTGTAACACCTTTTTCTTTTGTGTTTGAGGGACCCGCTTGTGGACTAGGGTTCGGAGACCTGTCTTATGCTTGGCCAACTTGGTCTTCTGAGCCGGAGTCAGTGGTACGTTGCCTTTTAACAGGTTGTACCCGATCTCGCACAGACAGCGTACAAGGTCAGGGTCCGCACCGCGTACAATGGTTCGGACTAACTCGGGTGGGGCCGTCTTCAATACACGGAGCGTGGGAGCGTGCTTCCGTACTCGCGCAGACATCCTGTACAACTAATGCTAGAACCCACAACGCTGCCCTTTTTATCCACCTCACAGACAAAGTCAACCCTGCTGTGGTATTCATTCTTTTTATTATTCCCCATCATCAAACACACAGACCCCAGCTGGAGGCGCCACTGTGGGTGTGTTTACATTATTTTTGCATGTACACGTGGTGGGTCTCTCCGGGAAAGATGCCGGTCCGTAGTCGAAGGTGGTCGGGGGTGGCTTGCTTGAGGTCGAAGAGCATATACCCGTGCTGAGGGGTTGTGGCATCTTTGAAGGCTTCCAACGCAAACGGTGTGCGGCCGGGATACATCTGTCTCGCCAGGTGCAGCAGTTGAGTGGTATCTCTCGGGTTTTTGAAGACCACCAGGTAGTGGGCATTTAAGCTGATATTCCGATGTTCTTTGTTTTTACTGAACAGATTCTGCACAATGTAGATGATGCTGAGCCGTCGATGATGGCTGCCTTTGGTAAAGAGTTGGGTGACCCGTGCATCCGTCTCCGCCATGAGATCATCCAGAACCACCAAGGTGTCGGGTTCCAAATCGGCCAGGTTGGGTAGGCCTTCCACGAACGTGATGTGGGGCATTGCTGCATACGCTTCCTGCCATTCTCCGTAACACCACACGACTCGGGCAATGGGTGGAGTGATCATGCTGTCGGCGTGTTGAAGGAGCTTCCTGACGAAGTGCGTTTTGCCGGAGCCCGTCGGTCCTGCGATGACGCAAGTGAAGGGATGCTGCCACCGAGGGTCCATGGTTTGAGGTGTATCCGTTGTCGTGGTAACACGCTCTTGTAAATTTCGTACGAGTGAACTGGAGTGGTGGTGGGTACAACGTCGGTCGTCGTTGTCTGTTCACGTTCAGAGATGGTGCTGGGGGTGGGTACAACGTGGGTGGTCGGTTCACTGTGAGGGATGAAATCCGGTGGGTCTTGAGACGTAGTAGGTGTACTTGGTGTAGGTGTAGAGCTCGACGTGGCTTGTACGCGGGGTGGTGGTGGTGGTGGTGGTGGTGACTGGGCTCGATACGACTGGTGCTCTCTGTAGACCCGTTTCGCTGGTGCCTGGTGTTCTCAGTTGGTTAAGTAACGTGCTGACATAGGCTACGTCGTAAAACACACCTCCGTACAACACACTCAGCAGGGTTAGCAATAGCACCCCAAAGACCACTTGCGCTTTGCGCGTTTTGCGAGACGCTGTCTTCAGAGGCAGCTGCTGTTGGTCCATAGCACTGTGGTCGGATGTGGAATGAAGGAGGACGGCAGTGGTGTCTGGTTTTATAGTCGTTTCACCTGGTTGGCCGCGACCCAGGAATTGAAGGAACTGGGCCAGCCTTGCCATTTTACGAAATGAAACAGTTTGCCACGTCGACGTTCCGTTTTCAAAATCTGCTCCACCGTGTAGTAATCTTGCTGTGTTTTTACAACAGGCTGTAATTCCGTGTCGTAAAACGTCCCCAGCAACGTTTCCCCTTGGAGATCTTCCAGTTCATAGACTCGCCGCTGTCGGGGTAGGCGCCGTTTAATCAGGAAGTGCTCATCGCTCCAGTTGGGCAAGTAACTTTTCTCGAACTTGCCCTTGACTTTACTGATCCGTACAGGGTCCCCGACCTTGTACACCGCCTTCGTCGTTCGCTGCGATGGCCTGGAGTACAAGACACGACGGACTTGGGCTTCATTGCGTTGGGTCACGGTAATGGGGGCTCTCTCTATACTTCGATGATAGGCTCGATTGTAACCCCTCACCAGTTTCGGGAGAACATCGATGTACCGCCTTGTATTCTTATAGGTGAAATATTTATACATGCGGCCTTTGAATGTCCTGTTGAACCTCTCCACCACGGAAGCCTTGGTCTCGTTGTACGTATGGAAGAAAAACACCTTCTG
The DNA here is from genome assembly GCA_036873755.1 of Hanleya hanleyi. Lineage (NCBI taxonomy): Eukaryota > Metazoa > Mollusca > Polyplacophora > Lepidopleurida > Hanleyidae > Hanleya > Hanleya hanleyi. The sequence continues at coordinate 178,256 of JAVTVY010040016.1, read as the reverse complement.
TTTCTTGAGAAAGGCTTGGAACGGTCTGTTGAGGAATTCCGTGCCTTCGTCGGTTTGCAAATACAAAGGTTTGCGCCCGGTCTTGAAGATGTCTTTGAACGCCGCTATGAGATTTGCCCCCGTTTTCGTCCGGATGGGTACCACCCACGCATACTTGGATAGGATATCGATGCACGTCAAGATATACCGATTCTCATCGTTGTGTTTGGCAAAGGCGCTCATATCCACCAAATCCGCTTGCCACTGGGCATCTATTCCTCCCACGATGACCCGGTTCCGTAGAAAATGGCGACGGACAGATCGATGTAAGGTATAGGTGTCTTGTCTTCTTAACCAATCTCGGACTTGGGCACGTTGTACCCCCTGGGGTTTGGCCGCTCGATAGAGAGCCGACAATGCACTATAGGCTGCCGGACTGTCGGGACTGTAGTATAAGTTATCCAACACCTTCTCCCAGCGCTTCATGGTGACAAAATGATGATGGACCCTGGCTCTATCGTTTATTTATAACGGGTATATCTTGGGCCGGAGTTTCTTTCTGATTTTCTTCGTGGACTTCCACAGTGGCCATGGTCAATGACCAGTCCAACTCGTCTGATGACCGCTTGATAAGCACTTCATCCACATCCACCACGGCATCTTCCAATGCAGACCATAGATCAGGGTGAAGGGTAAAATGCACTGTACCTCCATCTAGCCGAGCCAATTGAGCAAAGAAAGGGCCGCGTCGGATGTACACATCGTGACACAAGTGGATGAGGTCGCCGTCCAGTTCACCAGACAACACCCGTTTGAATTTGGTCCAGCCCTCCTGGGACAGACGAATGTGAGCCGGGCACGGTTGTGTAGGGTCCGTGTCTCCCACCACCTCCTCCATGATATCGACCTTATCCGCATACACGTGCAGGAAAACCTCGGGGGTCAAGCTGAAATACGCCAGTACTATATGCTCCGTCATGGTCAGTACGTGAATGGTACCAGATTTCACTGTCTCTCGTATTTATAGGGAGAACCCCGTGAGATCAAAGGATCAGGTGGTCATGTCATTGGGCTGACTGAGTCTAGCGGGGTAATCAATGGCATCGTCGTCGGGTTCATGTAGTTGTTCATGGGGTTCAGCCATTGGCCCCGCGGCTTCATCACGGATTTTTTCTTCTTCTTCATCGTTCTGGCCCGTCATGTGTGTGTGGGTGGCTTCATCAGGTGACACTGTCATTCCAGCCTCTGCGCATTCTATACATATAGTATTTTCTCCATCCGCTTTTTTTTCATTAGGTTCATCTAGTGCGTGTTCGATAGCACGAGCCCATGCCAATTGGTGGGGTGATCGATCGTCGGGTATAAATAACTGGTCCACCAGAGGGCCTATTTTCTCCAAGGCTGACCACAGACAGGGAGTTAGGAGGAAACTTCGAGCCGGCTCTTGGTAGCGTCCCACCCGTGGGTAGAGCGCAGTATGGTATACGTAGTTGGCCTTGTCCAGGTGGATCAGGTGTCCGTCTAACTCTCCGCTCAACACCCGTTGAAACTTAGTCCAGCCATCACGCTCTAGTGTCACCCTATCCGATAGAGTCTCAGCGTGCTCAAAGCAAATATTTCCACAATCTTCGACCAGGGTCACTTTAGCATCATACACGTATAACTTCACATTGGGTGTAAGCGTCAGGATGGCTTGGAGTGATGACATGCTTCCTCTAAATGTCGAAGGGAGAATGACACACACTCTGTCTCATCCCTCGTATTTATAGTGTCAATACCACAGCGCCAGGGTGAATAGAGCACAGACTAGTATGAGGCCAACCAGCCGGCGCTGGTTCCGGCGTGAGCGCTCCTGGTCCATAGCGCGAGCATCAAGGATGGCTGTCATAGTCCAGTAGTGGTGAGTGATGGCACGCCTGTCCATCGAGTGCACTCTGTGGAGGACCGCTTCCGTGAACTCGTTCAGGATCTGGCGTCGTCCCTCGTTGTCGTCGCCATCTGCAAACATGGACCGGACCACTGCTCGGTAACCCGTGAATGAATTCACCACGGTGGCATACTGTAAAATGCGAGTCGCATGGGGCTTGATCTCCGCCATGGCTCTGTAGAAATGTAGGTGTGGGATCCAGAGGGACATGTTTTATAGACCAGATGTAGCTCTACGGGTATAGTCCGTGATACGTACTATTCTGATGGGTTAGTCCAAAAAAAGGGAGCAACAACAACAACACAGATTACAGATCAATCCTTTTATTATGCGTGAACAACATAGAAATGCATGTACTGACCTGTCTGTGGGAGGTTTCCCACAATGGCGTTCACCTTCGCGTCTTTTCGTGTACGTCCGTGTCTTTTCGTTAAAGTCCGTGTATCTTCGGTAAAGTCCGTAGGCATTGGGCAAGGAAGCTTTTTCCCGAGACCGAATCACCGCCAGACATGACTGCATCACCGCGGATGAATACATTCTTGCACTCACTCACACCACAGGTCGAGTGAGGTATCAAAGTGAAGCTTAGGTGAAGGAGCATCTAATGGACTGGGTGTGGGGTTGACATATCGATAAAAAATGGATATGACCTTGAACTGATCACGTGACCTCCCCGTGATGACAAATACCCAGAACCAAGTCAGTACATGCATCCCATAGTCCCAGGTCACAATCCAGAAAGTCCGCCATTTTAAACCCACCCACTCACATCCCAGGTCAATCAGTGCAACCGAGTGAGTGGGTGGGTTCAAAATGGCGGACGTCAAACGGCCGCCATTTTAAACCCACCCACTCACATAGCACTCAATCACCCCCGTGAGTGGGTGGGTTCAAAATGGCGGACAAAGAAAGTCCGCCATTTTAAACCCACCCACTCACATCCCAGGTCAATCAGTGCAACCGAGTGAGTGGGTGGGTTCAAAATGGCGGACGTCAAACGGCCGCCATTTTAAACCCACCCACTCACATTAAAAAAAAATTAACTCACGTATGCGAACCCCCCCTATGGCAACCCAAAAATTCACTTCGCGCATGCGCAGTGACGCGCTAGCCTTCCGTTTTACTCATTGTATACTACTAAGGTGAGAGGTCATGCGCGAGGCTGTCAAAGTTGTGCAGCAAAGGGAAGAAGGTGAGTTACGTGAAACTGTTCAACATATCACGAAAGCATCTGGTCCTCCCGAAGCGATAGTGACTGTGTTCTTCTGTATATAAAATGGATGTTGGAGATCCAGTCCATTTCGTGGATTGGCCTAAACTTTATGTGCTGACTCAAGAAGGGGGCACGATCAATAGGATTCTTCAGATGTTGAGACCATTTTGCTGTGAATTCACTGAGAAACCTAAGAAAAAACTTCCATTGGCAGGAAAGTTTCTTAAGAAAAATGATTAAGATTCGACAATAATTGATTTGTGATGTAATTTTGCTGCTATATATTGGATCTTAGACAGAGATTTATATCTCTCTCTTTGGGCATTACCGCATAAAGCCCCAGTCACACTGTCAAGAATTGGGTAGGCGAATCACCGCGAACTGGAAAATCGTGTTCATTCTTGGCAATTCGTACTGGCATCTTGCGGGGTTCGTCGCAGATCGTGACCGTTCTTGCCTATTCTCGAAGGGAGTACGAAAGTTTTGCCCCAGTCACACTGTCAAGAATTGGGTAGGCGAATCACCGCGAACTGGAAAATCGTGTTCATTCTTGGCAATTCGTAATGGCATCTTGCGGGGTTCGTCGCAGATCGTGACCGTTCTTGCCTATTCTCGGAGGGAGTACGAAAGTTTTGAAATGTTCAAAACATTCGCCGGCCAAGTACGATTAAATTGTATACGTATGGCATTCTTGGCACCATCCTACTGCGTTCTCGCATGCATTCTCCTCCTATCGTGTATATTCGTGGATAGTCGTAGTAGTTCTTTCGGTCACAAATCAGCAAGAATGCCGTACGCATTGTACGATGATTGTTGGACGCATTCTACGCTTCTTGTACGATCAAACTACGATACTGAGAAGAATTCAACACGATGTGTGGCGACAGTACTACGAATACCCACGACAGTACTACGAATAACCGCGACAGTACTACGAATACCCACGCTGGCGCTACGTTTCATGAAGAATAGGCTACGCTTCCTCGCGAATCTCGTACTATTTCATAGGATTGCTCCACGATCTCTCGCGAAGACCATCGTATGTTGTACATTTCATAGAAGACGGATCATATATATAGGTTCGCGTGGCCTCCTGGGATGTCGTGTCACAGCGTAACAGGTTCGTACTGCATTCGTACTCACATCGTACTGCGTACGTGCTTATTCGTAGCAGATTATCGAGCATTCGTAGTGGGTTCACGGGCTGCTGTGTTGATGAGTAGGGCGTTCTTCATTGAATCGTACTGCATGCGTACTCATTCTTGATGGTTCTTGTTAAATGCTTATGGCTGTCGTACAAGGAACCTACGGCATGCGTAAGGGATTTGTAGGACAGTTTCAAAGAGGCCCTCTACAGGCGAATTGACACGAATCGACAAGATTAAAATATTCGTGATCATTTGCCGGCATTCTCCATCCAATTCTTGACAGTGTGACTGGGGCTTAAGACGGGGTTGATGGTACCATGTACAGCGCCTACCGAGGCCCCATTCGTATGCAGCTTACACATTCGTGAGTGGCCCGTCTTAAGAGATACAGGCGTTCCTTCTGCAGGGGCGGGGATACGTGTGTGTGTGGACGTTCCCGGTATGTTATCCTGAGCTAACTTACTAACGTCCACGCTTCACCTGGAATGCGATATTAATAGAACAAGTGAGAAATGACTACATTGTAGTCAAAACCTGCGGCAGTGGCAATAATACAGTGAAAGGCATATCAGCGGAGATAGTGGTAAATGTAGAACAAGCGCCATCTGCCAGTGTTTTCATGCCAAGGGAAGTAATTTTCAACTTCTAACCCACAATTGTAGGAATTGCGTAATAGGTCTGATACAATATATGTATATTCACTTTCCCCGTTCAAAATCCAACGGTTTTGACTAGTCCGTGCCGTCTATTTTGAATTGACAGACGAAGTCACAATGATCGCTTTGGCAATGTCTTGGTACAAGTATCATGTATGCCAAGTTTCAAAACATTCGGTTCAGCTGTTGCTTTTTGCAAATAAAAAAAGCTTTCAAATATTTGGAAATCCAAATAAATTTCAAGGATTTAATCGTAGCGCGAAAATCGACGCGCTTCAGTTACCCTTCTCGCTTACTTTGCCGAGCAAACTGGAAAATTTATATTTCCTTAAGTTAATTTTCAATGAATTTAGTATCAGGTCCATCTCTTTGATCTGTGAAACTATGGAAGGGGGTTGAAGGCTTTACCCAACTGTCCAAGGGGCATAGTTACACTTTTCACTATTCAAATTGAGGCCTGTGACAGTATTGATATTTGATTAGAATAATTAATTAAGTTTCTGCATTTACGTGTGTTATCATCTGCAAACTGAATACCTTGACACTCTTTTCCATGCAGCAAGTCAATGGTTTGCTCCTTCTATATAAATGATTAACTATTTAATTCTTAGGAAATATCATCTCATGTTCGACCAAGCCTTTTTGAAGGTTGCTTATTTTATTAATTTCTTTTTTTAAAAATAAAATTCTGCAAATAAGAAACATTTCTAGTCAGTATCTATGGATATCTCCCTATACTCAATTCGCGAATATGTTTGTCACTAATTCATTCCGAAGGTGATTTATGTTCGAAATGTCAGGACTAGTTCACTGAACAAGGTTTGTGTGCAAGAGAATTATGTCGAATTCTCGTTATTATCTTTTGGTACATCAATTATTGCATTCACGAAAACGGCTGCCAAGTTAAAGTCAATATGAAAGGCATCTAAGTATCAAACTCAAAAACTCCTCCGGGAAATAAGGCCCAAGCTTTTGACAACGAGGTCAAACAGATCGCTTTTATAGTCAGCATCTGCTAATATATGACGTAATTCCATTCGTAAAACTGATTGACAAAGTAACGTAAATTGTGAAGTGTAGAACCAGTAAATTCTAGCCGAAATGGGCTCTGACTTGAGAGAATGATGTGAAATGCAATATGTTTCTGCCCATTATCTGCTGATACACATAAGTATTGAATCCACGGGAGTGAATCTAAAGGGATTCTGAGTGCCGAAGAGGACGAGAACATCAATACCAGCGAAGCGAGTCCCTGGCTTGCGAGAATGAGGATAGAGAGCGTGTTCCGAAAGAGGACCATTCAAAATAGCCATGTGCCAAAGTTCATACTTGTAACTATGATGTATTGTTCGCTCATAGGGTTGTCTAACTCATTAAATACAAAATAGTGATTTCTGTATAAAAAAACCAGTTGCGCATAAAGTCAGTTTTGAGTATTATCAATGAGTCGGTTTCGCTAAGACAGTAAGTTCATCTCCAGTGATTGGAGGGTCATTGTTTCGATTCCCACAGAGGGTTAACTTATTCTTCCTTTCAAAACATATTTCCATATATGCGAATTGCTTGGGGGGATAAAGTTAAACATGATACCAAATTGTCATTTCTATAAGTTAAACATCTTTATTCGACGAAAGTTGGTGAGTTTGTCCCTAACTTCTGAAACGTAATTGTTGCGTTTGTTTTTATGATGCATGATCTATAATTTGATACCAAGTATTATTCAATGTTAATCATAATGACAATGCGTTGCTTATCTACTTCTTCACCAATTTGTGAATTACCTAGATTGGGTAGATAAAATGAGTTATAGATGTAGTTAACTTATTTTTCAACTTACTAAGGCAGTCGCCTATCACTGTATGCAAATTAGCCGAACCACTGACACGGTTGCGGCTCATCTTCCTTGGTATATAGTCAATTCAAGGATCTTAAAAATTATATACGTGTAATTACTGTTCAGTGAAAATGGTAATATCTGAAAACAATGACTGATGTGTCGATCGACAGCTTTTTTTTAGCGTGTTGACGTAAGAGAATTGATGTCTGAATGGAATTCAACGAAGCAATAATTCATTCCACCAAATATAGTTGCAAATGAATTCAAATGTGCCTGAAGACAGGGTTGTCATGTGATATCGGAGGTTGAAAAGAAAAGTGTGGCAGAGATCACACTCTCTTAGCGCATGCGTATTTCAAAAAGTCACAAGAACAACAAGAACAACAAGAACAACAACAACGCGAGCCTCTCGTAGACCTGCGTGCCGCAGGTAAAAATACAATGTTAACTCCGAAGCAGTCTGGTCGATGTCTCCACGTCTGGGGGAATCCCCTTCTATAAACTATAGCCACAAACCATTACGCATGCGCAGGGATCCTTAACTTTCCTTTTTCCATTATACTTCCATTCATTCGTAGAGAAGTTGGCCTGAGTTACAGTTTCGGGGTCATGGTGAAACATCGTGGCTACAGTATGCAATTTGAAATTGCAATTTTTAATGTTGCCATAAAAAAATAAAAAAATAAATTTCGAAATAAATTTTGACACAAGTCGTGCACGTAACCTTAGCCTTGTGTTTGTTATCTGCTGCTTCCTTTTCACTGACAGAGAGTGCCCGTGCGAGCATCAAGTCTTCTTCTTCCCCTAAAACAATGTAGCTTCTGAAACAATAAACAATCATTGTCAAAGAAGTTTATTTTCAATAATGGTCTTTCCCTGTTATTGTACATACATCTATAGCCTTTCAGTCAACACGTGTAATTTCTTCAAAGAGAAGCTGTTAACTGTTGCTTATATATTATATCGGATTACATCTCTGATGTAGTAGTCACGAGGTACAGGAGAACAATAGTCTGTACAAAGATGAGTGTGGACGGGAGGCTTTACAGTAATATAAAGGCCTGGTCAACAGACACTTACACGAAAGTACAACAGTGACCTGTCTGGATACAACAATGCATAGGGTAGGCGGGAGGTTTTTCAGTAACATAAAAATCTATGCGAGATGGCCGCATCCTGCTTCCATATCTGATGCATAGTCTTGGAAGTGACAAGATATTTTTGTTATTTTAAATTACAGAGAAGTGAGACTCAAATGTATTTGAGCTTTGTCCAGGTTTACTCACCGATCGTGCGGATTGATTGCCGGTATTTGATACCCAGCTGACCCGGATGGTCTGTAAAAGAGCGGGTGTGGATATTAATCATAAATCTGATACAACATACATTTGATAGTAGCTGACGATTTGTAGAAATTACCTAGAGCCATTTGGTAACGTTATCGTTAATTTGCTGCTCCGCATCAGTATACGCTGTAAACAGCAGCATCATATAAACCATTCTTCAAGTTTAAAAGCTTGAAGAAGAGCCTATTTCGCACTATGGGCTACATCCTCTAGACATAAATCTCAAAATATTTATACTAATTGCATTAATATTTCAATGAGACCGTGGATTATTCTGGTTCACCCGGTTAGATGTCCGTGTCAATATTGAAGTGCACACATAATGGTTTCTGCTCATTTCCACATTCTTAGCCTCCCGACCAAAGTTCCTGTTTGTAACCCTTTAACTTACCATTGAGCATTCAAATTTCCGTGGTGTAATAATGCTTCAAAAAGAAGTTTAGCGCGTTGATGTATTTAGCACTAGATGTTTTGCGTGATGTCTCATAAATGTACATATCTCATACATGTAAATAACCACAGTTATATGACATGTTAAATATGCTTCAGATGGAAGGCTTTTCTTTTATGTTGTATCCAAGAATAAAGTAACAGCATCTTCTTCCATACACTTGTGTAGGGGTCATAGCCAGGGGCATGTATATGTAAGCATATAGCATGGTCCTAAATTGTCTGCGAACACAATTCTCAGAGATATGTAATATACCGTGCTGGTCCACAAATATCCTGGCCATTAACCTCATGAAGATTCATTTGGCGCCTGTCAATCTGATTGGCATCCTTGTTTACTCATACAATCCACCAGTGTCAATACAGATTGCGGTCCTGTCCATATCGGGTCTACAAAAATACTTTTACTAATCTAGGTCCTCTCCTATTATTTGGCAGAGGATACCTTTGCTTTCTTGCTTTCAGAGCCCTATAATCGCATACGAACAACATCGCGGTTGGTTTGTTGGATGATGAGTTTTGATGTAAATAGATCTGATTGTTTTGTCTCTGGTCTATTGTGGAAGATGATCGTATCATTAATATGTATTTTTCGAGCAAAGTTCTCATGAGGTTTGTGTTTCGTTGATAGGTATCTGATCTTTAGATAGGGAATATGTTGTTCGTCGCTATATTGCTGAAAGCGACGAAAACCATGGAGTTTGAATTTTTTCAATACCGTTACCTATTGAGTTCCAGGGATAAACCGGGGGTATAGTATACCCTAAAATGATTCATATAAGTACAATGTAACATAGGATACCAGCCACGACCGAGTGGGCTACAGACAAATGTCAGATGGGGTTTCACTACTGGTTACAGAATCCACCTAACCTAGGTTTGCAGCGTGGATGGAACGTTTACATCAATTATACGCACACTGTCATACTGTTTAACAAGCCAAAAAGCGAGCGAGCAAGCCAAATCAAGTTCTTCGCAAAATGAACGCATGACCTCTTGTTGTAGTCTCATTTCCAGCCAAAGACACCGGGTTCTCTATGCATATTGAAATAACCATGTATACAAATCAATAATATAGAAACAAACGATAGACATATTATCTGAACGATAACATGGCGGGTAGTTATAAACTCGGATCACGAACCGGAGCGGCTCAAGGACTATGTACCTGCTTATGCATCGATATCCCTTACACACGATAAAGTAATATGGAAGAACAGAAGGTCACAAATATGAGCGAATTACAAGCGAATTACAAGTTTATGCCACTAAGAATACATGTACATGTGATGCGAACTGTTATACTTACTGATGTTGATCAGCCTGTGACTCGACCAATGAAATGTCTATGGCAAGTTTGATATCTTCGTCTGGGTCACAGCTCCACTGGTCTAGAGGCTCTTCTGTGTGCCAGCTATCAGTGGTGGGAGGTGGACTGATGGGTATAGAGCTGGCAGGGAACCGAAGAGATATTTCGGACATCAGTAGAGCCAAGGCCACATCTTCATCATTGGACTGATTGAAACAATATATTGGAGATATATTGGATAAAAAAATTGATCCTTTAAACAAAGTTAACTGCATAATTAGTGCATGGTGAATTAAGAATTTCAGTAACAGGACTGTTTTCAATAACAAGGTACCGAGTTATTATGGGAAACAGTTAAAAAGATACAAATGATTCCAGGAGTACCCGAGTAGTATATAAAGAGCATCTGGCCGCCGATTTAGGGGCATATAACTCTTTTGAACAATTTCTGGTTATCTCGCCTGATTCGCACATTTCTGCCCCTAAATAGGCCCCCAGATGCCCTTTTACTAATCAAATTGACGTCACTATGACGTCACATCCGGTCACGTGACATCCGGTGTCCGTCATCTCCGGGAAAATAGAAGGGTCGATAAACCTTCAATACCAAAGCAGCAATGCAATTCACAGGGTCCCAGACAATATTGCCATCTATTTGCCTAGCATAAATGACAAGTGAGAAACCCTCAGTTTCTCCTTACAGTGGGAGAATGGAAAGGGTCCCAGCGGGAATTGAACCCGGGTGGCTCTCTCCAGAAGCAGACACGTTATCCATTACACCACGAGTCGTATGCTACAAACCCAGGTTGAAAATAGTCTCATATATCTCATATATGACCAGAGGCCCGATCACTATACGGCCCATACTGGTGCACTGGACAATCTTGAATCTAATGGGAAACTCACAAATTCTCATTTCGGCATGGGTTGTGGGATCTTGTTTTTCACGTCTCACCACGTAGAACACGACGAGCGGGGTTCCGAAGCGATTGGTTGATTTTTTTTGAAAAAGTCACTGTGCGCATGCGTAGTGGGTAAATAGCACTGGGTAGACGTTTTGGGGTCTAGATGAGCCCCTAATGGTTCAATTGGGTCAAGTGAGGTATCATACTGAAGCACTCGTGAGGGAGCATCCGACGGGATGGGTGGGACGTGGAACTGACGTTATTCTGCGCATGGGCAGCAGACAAGGTTATGGAAATAGGCATTTTGGGGCGGAGAGGGGCCGCTGGTGGTCCGATTGGATCGAGTGAGGTATCGGTGTGAAGCGCTCCTCCAGGGCGATCAAGTCATGGGTGGATGCATGTAAAATTACGATTTGTCCGGAAAATATAAAAAGCGGAACACGGACTTTACACCTAACCCATGGAGAATCATGGATATTTTGGGGCCAAAATGGTGCAAATGAACTCCCAGAGTGAGTGAGTGAGTGTATGAGCGAGTGGGTGAGTGAGTGAGGCGTGCCCAACGTCCGTGAGGCCGCCTTAACGCATGGACGCACTAACGATGGTGAGTGAGTGAGTGAGTGAGTGAGTGAGTGAGTGGGTGAGTGAGTGAGTGAGTGAGTGAGTGAGAGTGAGTGAGAGGTCATATACGGTCGTTTGAACACCATTAACCTCAGTCTGTATCCATCCTCTGACCGGGTACCATGCCGAGTACATGTACGTTCTGTCAAAAGACACTCTCTCGTCGCGACAATATGCTCAAACATATGCGTCTAATGCATAGACAAGAGACACCACTGAGTCCCGCTATAGGTTCACCAAATGGAGTAGAGCATCCCTATACGATGACGGTGAGCGGCCCTACGGGATGTGGAAAGACGTCCTGGGTGATGAAGTTCTTAGAGGAAGTTGTGGCAACCCCAGCTCCGACACGCGTTGTATGGTGCTATAGCCAATGGCAGCCCGCGTACGAGACTACGCGATTACAGAATGGGAGCTTCGTCCCAGGAATTCCTCACGACATAGACGAACCGTATTACTTCGATTCCGAACAGACCAACGTGGTAGTCCTCGATGGTCTGATGAGTGCGGCCAAGGACAATTCGAAAATCGCGGACCTATTCACCAAAGGGTCCCATCATTGGAATCTGTCCGTCATTTATTTGACCCAGAATCCCTTTCCTCAAGGGAAGGCATCCAGAGATACTGCCAAGAACTGCCAATACTTTGTGTTGTTCTCCAATCCCATGGATAGAGCACAAATACGTGTGTTTGGTAGTCGAATTTATCCTCAGAACATCGACCATTTAATGCAAGCGTTTCAAGGGGCGACAAGTCGTCCGTACGGCTACCTGTTCGTAGATTTAAAAGCCCATACCCCCGAAGATCGCTGGTTGACGACCCACCTGTTACCCGGCGAGGGATCATTGCAATGTCATATACCCCTACACCATCCACCGAGCCCACACCTGGCAGCACCCGTCCAGCAGCAGCAGCCCGCCCCCATACAGCGGGTCACCTTCATACCATCAGTCCCGGAATATCACCCAACCGTGAAGGACCAACCCAAACCCGTACAAGGGAATGAACATGATGTGAACTCGAGGCTATGGAAGGATTTGTTCAAAGAAAGTATGGACGCCGAGATGGGCGAGACGTTGAGGGCCACAGAAAGCAAATTTCACCGCAAAGGTTATTCGAAAGAGGAAGCCGCAATTTTAGCCCATAACACATTGGCACCCAGACTACGACGGGCTTTATGTCAGCAGTATGCCGACCCCGTGACCCATATAAAATTGCTGCACAAGGACTCCATCCATATGGAAATCGAAAGAACAGCGTTGATGTTGAAAACCTCGGGCATGAACTGGAAAGCGGCGTATGTCAGAGCAATAGCACAAAAGAAACATTTGTTCGAACGCATCATTAAGATCAAAAGCGTCTCACTATAAATAACCCACATGACACCATTCCCCTCATTTCACCATGAGCACTGCATAGTCCACCTTGTATGAACCCGACACCGAGGATATTCTAGCCGAAGCGTTACGTCGAGCCAACGCTCAAGTCGATGCTATAATTGATACAGCTCAAGGTGGATCCACCGTTCAGCACCAACGCATGTGTTGTCATCTTACCAAGCTCATAGATGACATCCGATGGGTGACACGGGTATATCTTCCGTTGCATAAGAAACAGATAATACCCAATAAGGATACCAACACAACTACCCGTGCCCAGAATCTGCTGACCCTGCATGAGGCATTTCAAACCTTTATGGAGACGCAGCTGGAGACGGGAAATTATCTTCTTCAACCTCCAAAATAATGATGTCTGTTCAATGATGATCGACAATGCATAAGCCGTTGGGATAGGACGTTAAGGAATTGAGATGGGCGTTGACGGGCGTTACTGTCTATACGTTCACCAGACATTACGATATGATGCGACACCAGAAGACTTTCCATCCAGACTCCGAGGAGCCCACTGAGGATGCAGATACAGAGACTGCTGAGAGTCTATTTACTGATACGGAGAGCTTGATCTCAGACAGTCAGCCTACATCCCAAGGAAGTGAGGACGAACCTACCTTTTGGGATCGTATTGTGAGAGCAGCTATTAATACTCATGCTGCAGCGATCGAGGACGCCGGACAGGTTAATTTACAACAGGCGTACATCCCAATGCGTCCCAGCATCAGGAAAACAGCCATGGCGATCTATGAACAGTATACCCTACTACCGCTTGAAATGAAAGGCGACTTCACGCACAGGTCCATCCTGAAGACCAAGCGTCACTTGGAAGAGGCCTGCCAATTGGAAGAGGCCACTCACCGAGACCCTGGAAAATGCGATCAGAATGCGCAAACAACTGTTTCAAGACATGCTGCCTGAACAGTATCCTGGCCTGCCCGACGATGCTTAGGTTACAGCGAACAGAGATTGAACTTTCTGAAATGGCGACTTCTGATTGGACAAGAGCAGCCGAGAATACATCTAACGAGCAAGAACGAATATGACAGATACAGCGGCAAATGGCGGCTTCTGATTGAACAAGACCCTACTTGAATTGTAAACATATCCAACGCGGCTCCCCCAGCATGGGTATGATGAAACATTGGGAAGAATAAAATGATTGATCTCTCATCCTTTTTGTTGTTGTTGTTCTCTCATCTGTCTAAATCATGGCGTGAAGGCGTTATGCTAGGGCGTTAAGATGGAACGCTAGGGCCTTAAGGTAGGGCGTTAAGGCGTTACGATAAGGCGTTGACGGGCGTCACTGTAGCTCGAGGAATTAGTGGCAATTCCATGGAATTTAGAAAAAATCATATCTTCTGGACTATTTCACCAGGGCGTCGAAGCGTTAAGTTAGATATTGGCGGGCGTTACTGTCCAAGTCCGTGTTCCGCTTTTTATATTTTCGGGACAATTCCTAATTTTACATGCACCCTTCCATGTCTTGATCGCCCTGGAGAAGCGCTTCACACTGATACCTCACTCGACCCAATCGGATCATTAGGGGCCCACTTCGATCCAAAAACGTCTATTTCCATAATCTTTGTCTACTGCGCATGCGCAGAGTGACGTTAGTTCCACGTCTCACCCATCCCGCCGGATGCTCCGTCACGTATGCTACACATTGATACCTCACTCGACCCAATCGGACCACTAGATCATTTCGGATCATTTCCATACACTTTGTCTACTGCCCATGCGCAGAATTACGTCAGTTCCACGTCACACCCATCCCGTCGGATGCTCCCTCGCGTGTGCTTCAGTATGACACCTCACTCAACTCAATCGAACCACTAGGGGCTCTCCTAGACTCCAAAACGTCCACCCAGCGCTATTACAACACATATAAGCGAAGTGGGAAGAGGTGCCGACATACTGACAGAGCCACATGACTTCACAGTATAGTCTTCCGGTTAACCTATTCTAAAGCACACACCAAGAATCTTACGATTCGTGATATGTGTTGTATCGCAGGTACGCATGCGCACAGTGACTTTTTCAAAAAATTTCAACCAATCGCTTCGGGGCCCCGCCCGTCGTGTTCTACGTGGTGAGACGTGAAAACAAGATCCCACAGCCCATGCCGCAATGAGCATGTGTGGGTTTCTCATTAGGTTCAACATTTTCCAGTGTGCCAGTATGGGCCGTATAGTGATCGGCCCTCTGGTAGATATATGAGGCTATTTTCAACCTGAGTTTGTAGCATATGACTCGTGGTGTAATGGATAACGTGTCTGCTTCTGGAGAGAGCGACCCGGGTTCAATTCCCGCTGGGGCCTTTTCCATTCTCCCACTTGCCATTTATGCTAGACAAATAGATGGCAATATTGTCGGGGACCCTGTGCATTCCATTGATGCTTTGGGATTGAAGGCTTATGGACCCTTCTATTCTCCCGAAGATGGCCGGAGATGACACCGGATGTCACGTGACCGGATGTAGTAGTAAAAGGGCATCCGGGGGCCTATTTAGGGGCAGAAATGTGCGAATCAGGGGAGATAACCAGAAATTGTTCAAAAGAGTTATCTGCCCCTAAATCGGCCTCCAGATGCTCTTTAAATACTACTTACCCGTTCCCCATGTCTTTTTTTCAAGCTAAACCTAGGGATTACAAAAATAATACAAAATGTTTCCGGTAAAAAAATACAGTAGGAAGATAATATAAACGCCCGAATCATTGTCGAGTTAATCATATATATCCGCATCGGTTGACAAGGTGTGGATTTTTACAGTAAAATAGTATCGTGAAGTGTTTATCTGGAGTGAGTTTGTGGACTCTTGATACCTTCAACTACCAAATTATTGTCAAGTGTATCTACAGTGTGTATCATCTTTCTTCAATATCTTTCTGTCTGCAAAACACGTGTGTCTATTTTAAATAATAATAGTGTCATCGCATGTTCCGAGTTTTGAAAACAGAAGACAAATGATTTCACTCCGCAATCTGATATACATCACTCATTCATAACTCATACCTAAAGTTTTTTGATGCTGGACAAGGTCACCGACAACCATTAAAGACATGTACGTGTATTTCCACACGTAAAGCCTCAAACTTACTGAACATTTTATCTTTGAATATGTTTCCTGTAGTTTCAAAACTGTAAATTAAGTATTAAATCGATGATCGTTATTCGTAAATATGAATTACATTGGGACCCACATGCCCTAGTAGACCTAAATAAATGGGGAATTACCTGGCCGCTGACAGAGGGGCTGGGGTCGGGCGGTGCTGATGGGATTCGTTGCTGTTGTCCACCAGTTTCTTTGTAAATACGAACTACATTCTCCAGGGTATAATTCCTCGGTAGAGTCGCTAGACTAGTTCCAGAGACTGGGCCCACCTGGTGCCGACAATTCGGACATAGTAACTCATCTTGTCCATTAATTATTCCAAGAATACAAGCTCGACAAAAATTGTGACCACACGGTAATACTAGAGGAGTGTTAAACAATTCCAAACACACGGTACATGTTAACTCCTCTTCCATGGCCAAATATCCTTATGACCACCCCTAAAACATTCTCACCAGTTGAACAGTCTACTTAATTGGAAGGCGACTCATCTTTCTAAGAAATCGCACAGACTTTGTGCATGTCAACATGCCGTTGATATATGCCGGTTAGTATTTATATTCAATCGATCCCGTATATATCTATCTACCTGTTATATATAGGGTTATATTGTCCTGTATTCGTGTTAGTAGGCCTATCCATATTTAATATACCAGCGGACACATGGTGGTATAACCAGTTTGTTACATGGTCTTAATCAACAAGGAAGTTGAATTATCCTTCGTCGCCTTGTAGCCCCGTGGGGACCCGGGGTTGACCGGTGGTGTCATTGTGCACACTCCAGGTCAGAATAGGCCTCAGACAACTTGCCGTGAGAGGCGACTAACTTGGGCACCCGTGGGCCATGCAAACGTCGTGATATGACTCAAATATAGTTCAAAGCGATGTTGACTCAGTCACTCACTCGTCCCCATGTAACGTGTAAGCTTACTGACATGCAGCCCAAGAGTAGTAGTAAAAACGCACATTCATACCAATTCAGGAGCAAATAACTCTTGTTTGGGGGAACCGCGGGGCGTTATCTTTCCTGATCCGGTGATGTCACTTCCGGGTCGAAGGTCACATCCGGGTCAAAGGTCACTTCCGTGTCAAAGGTCAGAAAGGAGACCCCATCCATGTAAATTCCCAGTTACGTCATCGTTATTGTCGCTTCGTCTGAATCACTGTAAATCTTAGGCAATGTTCGGTTATCTCCGGGAATGTCCTGAAAGGTAAGCGGAGAACCCATGGAATGTTTTAAAATGTGTGTGTGTATGGTGTGGAGTGGATTTCCCACTCTCTACATTACCAACTACCCATACTAATGGGTGAGATGTTCAATAAGTTTACTTATATGTGCTGTACGATGTTATTAAGACGAGTCCCATGGTCAGTGGGATCCCAGTATCGAGCTTTTCGTGTCCGGCTGTATCAAGGTTGTTCTGCAATTTCATAAAAAAAACTAATAAAATGGCGGCTCTTGCTTGGAAAATTTCCGTAAGACATCGATCGTGCTGCCATTTATGCACTCTGTACGCAAGGAAGACAACTCTGACGGCGTGCATGTAAAACCATGCGCTTGTCAACTTGAGCTCGGGCATTGAAGGATGTATACGTGTGTGGGGGGTGTAGGGAGGGGTGATTTGAGCTAATATAGACGTATGATGTATGCTCGCAAAGCTCGGGTACAGTCCAAGTGAGAATTACCCTGATATACCTACTAGGGAGCTGATATATTATAGGCCCAATGGGGAACCCACACCAAGGGCGTAGACAAGTTTTCAAGTTGGGGGAGCTTGAAAGAGGGAGAGTCTGAGAGGGGGTATCCCCCCTGGCAGCATAAGATTTTTCTTGAAAAATTGATGGCATATTGGCGCTATCTGGGAGCATTTGAGCGGTATAAGATGGTAACAATTGAACTTTTGATTTGTGCCAATATATCTCACAACAGTGGCGATCACTACAATGATATACAAGCTGCAATATAATTCAAGTTTATCCTTCGACAATACTATCTTACCCTGAAAGCAGCGAGCGGCTTAGCTAAATAATATATAGCCCTCACGAGTATGAGGGCTATATATTATTTAGCTACGAGCCGCTGCATAGATGCGTAGCTGAGCGAGTTCTTCTCCATATTTATCATATTTATACCAGTTACCAAACAGTACCTTCGGGTCTAGGTATACCTTTTATACCTTTATTTCTAGGGTTTCTTTGTGAAAATTAGTTCATATATCTCTTGTTTGTGAATAAAGAAATACTGAACAAATGACTGGGATCTCGACTGAAAAACAAAACAAGTTTATAGTGAAAAACTTCCCCTGTATTATGCAACAATTGGAAAAAAAGATACGTGATAATTGTCTTTCAAGCTGTTTGCTTTCTTTTTCTGTCTTTCGTTCACCTGTCTCACGCTGAACAGTTCTGACTGCGCATGCGTAGTACATTATTAGTTATACGTCGCCCTTCCGGGGTAATACGGGATGAGATTTGGCTGCGCCTCGGAAAAATATGGCGAGAGAAACCAAATCGAATCCCGTATTACCCCGGAAGGGCGATGTATAACGAATTTATCATATCTCAGAGCATTAAGAATCACTTTGGACTTCAAGGCCAACATAATAGAACGGACTTCGATCGGACTTGCACTGGTTTCAGAACGATCCACAGCATGCACCGGAAAAAATGAACACAAAGACAAATGTATCATTTTTACAATCCTCATCTTTAAAACGTACTAAGGGAGGAGCTGATTAAGATCAAAATCAAAGTCGTCGGCATGGCCTTCTGCTCGTACATCCTGGGTGTGTAACACGGCCGACGTGGCATCATTTGACGTGGGTGCAGGGTACTGAGAAGATGATGTCACAGTTTCTGCAGGATGGGGTTTGACAAGAACATTTACTGGAAGTGTATGCGTACCGGTATTCGTCTTTCGGGTTGAACCCATCGTGTCAGGAAAGGCTACTGACGCAACCGTGTGGCCCATTTGCAGTTTCTCGACTTACTCGCTGGTAAACCGACAGCGACGAGACAGATCTGTGACCTGTGACAGCCATTATTTGAGATGCTGAATAGTTGTTTCTACCAAGGATGGTGATGCCGGTTGCTCGTATACTGTGGTTAGTGTATGGTTCAGAAAGTTTCAGACGAGTGCCCAGGTTGGTCATGAAGGCTGCCAAGCGGTGTTTCCCAATAGGTTTGTTATAATACCAAACTTTATCGTCGTCGAGGAAACTATCAACCGGGTACTGCCACAAGCGATCACATTTCGGATGGAGTTTGGAGATATAACTTTCGAATGAAGCAACAGGACAGAACGGGGAACCTTCTTCTTCAGGCATGAATCCGGTAACACCCTCTTTTTGCTGGGCCCGGCGATTTTTTGTGAGTTCATCCTCCTTTTTTTCACATACCTCTGCCCAGTTTTCGGGTCCCGCTTGATGATGAATGTGTTTTTGTCATCTTTTCCATATTCTCCACTCCCCTTCTAAAGAAGAACAGACGTACATCGAACTGAACTTTATTTGCAAGCCCAGTTGGGGTTTTGGGGACATGAGAACAGACTTGTAGAGTTTACAACGATCGGACTCGTTTATGGGCTCATAATGATCGGTGTCGCCTTTTCCAGATGCCTTCAACTCTGCAAGTGCGGTTTTGAAGCACTCGTTGGCTTCATTAAACTCCGAATTTCTAATCAAATCAAAAGTTTTCAAATACGGTGGGGCCTTCAGGTAACGATTCAGAGAATGTCGGAAGTTTTCGAGAGTGGATGTTTTGTACAATTCTCCGTCTTGTTTTCGGGCATCCAAATAAAAATGACTGAGTACCTCTGCTAACCTCTCGGCCGAGAATCCTTCGAATTCTTCACTCTGTCCCTTCTCTTTCAGGTAATACTTCAAAGTTCTGGCGGACGCTTTGTTCGATTTTTTTGTGTTGCTGGGAATAATATTAGCCCGCTTTTCAACAACTTCATGGTCCGTGTGAGACGCGAAACGTTTGCCTGATTCAGCCATTTTGTTTAGCAGACGATGGAATCTAGTGAACACCTGTTCGTTGCCCTTGGCGACGGGGGTATACGATATATATTCGACCAGCAAGTTGACAATGCAGCATCACACATGAGGTCTGTCAGCCAATCACAAGTCTACATGCTTCTCTGAGATATGATAAAGGTAGATCTGGAGCGGACGTTTTGGTGTCACGGTGGAATATCCGTTTCTAAGTGGGTCATATGAGGTATCAGTTTGCCGTAAAGTTGAGTCCGACTGGACGGGTGTGCAGTGGAAAAAGGGCATTGCAGTGAACGTTTTGGGATCGAGAAGGACTAATATTGGCCCGAATGGGTCGTATGAAGGGAAGGATCGTATCGACTGAATCAATTGTCACTGTGATATGATCCAGGAGCATTGCCGTCGTGTCCTTTTTCGTGAAGAAGTTGGAGCTTTCAGGATATGTGCAGAATACAAGAACGGCTGGTCTGACACTATGCTCAGATCGTGAAAATGTAAGACAAACTGTTCGTGCATAAAATATAGGACAATTTTAGATTAATTTAACGTAAGGTAAATATCTGTTAGATTATCCACTCGAAAGTAATTTGGTAGCTACATCGGCAAACCAGGCACATGCATTAAATCTCAATCGGGAAGCCAATTTAACGATGCCGTCAAGTGGTGCTACTTATAAGTGGGCCACACAGAATTAAAATGCTCGACTTCCAAAAATAAGTGGCATGTGGTCTTGAATCTATACTCATGACAGGTTAATAAATTGCCAGGGATATATCACAGAATTACAATGACAAAGTAAAATATATAAAATAGAGGAAAATAGTGGGAAGGATTGCTTCAAAAAGAAAAGGCATATAGAACATAGTTGATGGCCTGCAACCATGGATTTGACATCCACATATTATGAAGTACAAATCGTATAGGGATATCACACATTCCTCGCTCTGTGGATTGTTTGAGTTCAACTGCATGCCTTTCGCCCTTTGCAATGCCCCGACCAACTGACAAAGGTTGAAAGTTTTCCAGGAAGAAGAATTGATTCCCAGTGCCTGCTAGAATACTAAGACAATGGGAGAGCAAATAATGATACTCAAGGTTATTGTCCTGAAGTGTCTTGACCTATCGAAATGCAAATAGGGAATAACAGTGGTCTGATCACCCTTGAAATCCACATCATCTATGATACCAGTCACCTGGAAATACGAGAATGATACTCTAACCCAGTCATTATGGAATAAAACGTTCGACAAGACACTGCACTCAACATGAATTCCACACTTCACCATGCTGGTATAATGTTCAGTGGTTGTTAAAATTTAATTCCTGCAAGAGAATAGACATGCCAACCAAATAAGGATAGGCTTGATGCATGTTGGGATACAGTGTAACTTATACAGGATTGCCATGTAACTTTGTAACTATTTTCGTACTGTACGAAAATACAAACTAAATGAAACTGTAAACAAGAGCCAATGGGCTTCAAGATATGCCTGTGCAACCTGAATAATGCTGAACAGATATGATGGAAAATCAATTACCGGCATTAGAATGGACAGCACAGATGTATGGTAACCATAAGAAAATGTAGATGCATGCTTAATTTTGTACCAACAGTTCATCTACTTAAGGAATAGAGGACGTTCATTTCCCTGCTTCCGTGCATCATTTGTCGAATTTTTCTAAACAAGCTGAATTTCCTAACAAAAGTACCCAGACATCTCAAAATAGAATAAAAATCAACAAAAGACACAATAGATCCATTTACGTGTTTTACTGGTGGTTCGACCAAGAAATTGGCATTTTAAATTCAACGGTTGGAGGGTGAAAAGTGCTCCAGAGGTTGAAAATTATTCCTTTGGAATACCCCCAAATTCACTCTTATTCACTTTCAACAAAAAGAAAACTTCTGAATAGCTAATAAATGGAACTCCAATAATATTCTCCACATCCAACCCGATTCCCCACCCCCTTCTGGAAATAGGACCGTGACTGAAAAGGCTCAGTTTATCTGTTATACCGCTAATATTTTCTAAGAAAGTATGGTGTCCCGCTGTTTTTATTACATATTCAACAAGCACTATATACGTTTAGTATTATACAGTAAAATGGGGAAAAATTGACCTTGGGAAAGTTGATTTATTGAGGAAAAAATTCAAATTTCCCTATGTATTCATTGTTATGGCTTTTAAGTGGTATACATGCATTTGTCTGCCATATTTTTTTAACGAGTATGGTGATAATTTTTTTTTCATGGATCATCATCTCCTAACCTGATTAAAAAATCCTGAAATTTAAAAAAACCTTTCAACCTCTAGAAATGAACATCCGCTAATGCCTTAAGGTGGCTCCCTGGTTACAAGAATGGCTGGTCTGCGCAGCTTTTTGCGCATAGCAATTACCTCCCTTATAGTCGTACTCTTGTGCGCGAATAGATAGAATGAGATACTGTGACATGCTGCGTTTACTAAGCATCGTTTGTGACGTCATGACGTCGAATGGCAAACTCTTTGTTGGCGTGGCATTTGTCGACGTCATGACGTTGCATTGTTGCGACTTCATGCAAAATGGCGGGAGAAAATGTGGGAGTACGTAGATTCGGAGCCCTATTCATGCCCTTTTTTGGATGGCGACCTACCTTATATTTGAGTTATTAAAAAACTACATACTTCAAGGAATACATAGTAAAAAAATGAGAAAATTGACATGACTTTTGAATATTCTGAAAACAATTATGTCTCAAGTATTGAGTGTTTTACATAGTAATCACATTGTACCAATTTGCCACAGGTACACGTTATACAACCTGAAAATTAGAAAAAAGTAATACGCTATGCCCCAATTTTTATATCATTTTCTGATATAGGATGGACTTCCTGAGCTATACAAAAAAAAAGAGAAAAATGACATGACTTTGCACCGAAACCAGGGAGCCACCTTAAAGATGAAAATTTGCCCTACAGCATTATCTTGTTTAAGACTTTAGTGACCACAGACCTAGGATCTCTAAATTAATAACGCTTCCATCATATCCAAGGTTAAAGTGTCATTTTGACATCAAACTATAAAATAGGGCTCTTCTTCAATGCATGGGTTTTTTTTTTTTATCCACGTGGCATTGACTGTTGATCTTAAAATAAGTAATAGGGTTCTTGTTTGTCTCATGAACAAGGTATACATGAAGTTTGGTAACAATCCACAATTTAGAACTGGAGATATTCCATGGACAAACAAGAGCCTTCTGGGCTTCAAATACACCCGTGCACACCTGCAGAAACCAAAACTTAAAGAGAACACAGATTTTGATAGTTTAGCTATGATCCTTCATAAAATATCATAAAAGCTGAATTTGACCAAGAAAAAATAGGTGATTATCATCTTCAACGAAGCTATCCACCATCAAAACTTCAGGAAAAGAAACTGGAAATGTCAGCTGTGATCCCTTACATGAAGGAATGACTTATACATGCTGCAAATTCATTTGAGAGCTTTCCCTCTCTTTGAAAAGCCAGTCTAAATACTGGGATTTAGAGAGTTTATGTCAATACACACAGCATTAAACCTTTCACTGATCTACCACTGGGTTTGGCTTTATATAGGTTAGGTGTATATTTTTAAACAGGGAATAATCCTTGAAAGGTTTAACATCTCTGTGGACCGTAGTACATTAAAACTTCTCCTGGCCAGAGCGTTTGTCCTTACAGAACGTAATTTTCTGTAGGCGTACTACTATATTAAATACTAACAATGGACAAATGTTAAGAGGGTGAGGGATATTTCCCAACAATACTTTTATTCACCAGATTCCCAGGAAGATAACAGTAAATACCATGATTATAAGGTTCATGTTTTGTATATATTGTGTAAAATAGAAGATGGAGAAACAATAAAACACATATTTACATGCAAAGTACATATGTTTATAACAGAAAATCCAGACAAAGTGTCATTTAAAACTTCTAGTTCTCATAAACTGGTAGTCGTTTTAATGTGGTGTCTTGTTTTAATGTGGTGTCTTGTTTAATGTGGTGTCTTGTTTTAATGTGGTGTCTTGTTTGTTTTAATGTGGTGTCTTGCTTGTTTTAATGTGGTGTCTTGCTTGTCATGATTTGTAATCAAATGACTTTTCCCTGAAAGTTTTAGCAGTGTACTATGCATTCATCTCTTGAAAAGTTAGACTGAACTGTTAGTGACGAGAACAGTTGATAGTTGTGTTGGACTGGAAACATAAGCCAATTTCAATAAGCCTTGCAACATACTTTATTGTGGAAAAAAAACTCTCGTCGAAATGAGCGCTTGTATTCTATAGCTTAATGCTTTGGTATTCAAGTTCCTGTATTTGGGATATCTCATTGACAGAAGCTCAAAAATTTGCCATTGGAAAGATTTGTATCACTTCAAATAAAAATACTTGCAACAGACTTTACAAAGAGATTGCACAAAAAGAAATGTAAAAGCAATATTGACTATTTTACAACATTCTGACTAAATATCCAATTCTTGAAATGTGATAACAAGAGCACGAGGTAAATCAATATATGCCTGCACAGTGGCCAGATTTGATATTTGTGATTCAGTGTTATATTTTGGTACCCTTGTATGGATTTGAAAATATATGCACAATTTTGATGTACAGTGATATATTCTTGAAACTTCATTGACCCTGGTCTTCACCACAAAATCCAAATGTTTTTTTGT
The DNA here is from genome assembly GCA_036873755.1 of Hanleya hanleyi. Lineage (NCBI taxonomy): Eukaryota > Metazoa > Mollusca > Polyplacophora > Lepidopleurida > Hanleyidae > Hanleya > Hanleya hanleyi. The sequence goes on along the minus strand of JAVTVY010040016.1, from coordinate 153,669 downwards.
TTTTTGTTTTTCTTTCTTCCAAGTTTGGGGTATGACCCAAATTTGACCTTGACCATTGGACTTGGAGATGAATATGGTCCCTTTTTGCCCGTGGGTAAGGTATAATCAAAGTTCGGGAAAAATTCAAAAGCAGCACACACAAACAACAAAAGTTAACAGATGTACAAACAGATGGACAGTCGTCAGACAGTAATGGGCTTCTTTTTTGCCCCATTATTGTGAAGATTTCGAGATTTTTGAGCCGCAATGACCATGACCTTTGACCTATTGTCTAAAAATGGATATGGTTCTTTCTTGCTCCATAGGCAAGGTATACTCCATGCTTGGTACCAATCCATAACATGAAACTAGAGATAATGCTCCGACAAAAAAAAATTGACAGATGGATGGACAGAACTCATATGACCTCATCTAATGACAGATGTATGATAATTGAGGGACATTCAGCATGTTTATATAGTAAGTACTTTTACAGAATAGCACAAACAAAATAACTACTGGAGTTGTCAATCTTATAACTACGATAGTGGTCAATATAAAATGTTAATATCTATTAATTAAGTCATGAATGTGACAAATATATAAATCATCATATTGACATTTATTGCAGCTCAGGAGGTTGCAATGATGGAGTATCATAGAGATTTTCAGTGAATGGAATAATGAATACCTGATGATAGTATACAACAAGTGAATGTTAATAATTAATACCAAAACTGATCACAATTTTGTAGGATTTAATTCTTAAGAAATCCGCATTAAACTCTGTGCATGTAGGTTATATAAGAAGTCTGGAATAGAATCTGTGTGGCCTTGACCTTCAGGACAGCTGGCAGGATGACTTTTGCTGTTGAGCTTGTTGCTACAACAGAAAGAGTGAGTTGAGCTGTTATAACACCTCTGTGGTGGAGATCTTTATATATCCTTGATATTCATGCAGCCCCTTTCAATGCCTATCTCAATAGAAGTACAAGAGACAAAATATTAAATTTCAATTACAATGCATATTCAGTATCGGGTAATAGATTACATCAGAGGATAAAACAAACTATATATATATATAAATAATTTTAAATATTCATTAGGTCCAAATAACATACAAGTCCTAGAACAAACAAGATGAAATAAAAAGTTCTGGCAGTTTGAAAAGGCAATCCTCTCTACCAATCCATTGGTTGGTTTCTTTTCCCTGGTGGCTGTATAATGGTACAGTCCTTGTCAGATCAGCTCAGCGACACATAAGCTATATAAACAAGACTGACTGTCCAAGACAAGAGTGTTGCCTGGCACCAGATTGTCTACCTCCTAGTCAGATATAGCCTCTGTGAGTTGGCCCAAAGAATGTCGCATGCGCATGGCTCTTGCCCAATCAACATCAGCCATTACCAGTCTGATCAGAGTGAGCCCAGGATACATTGTATCACACCTACTATCATGGTGTAATGTGTACATTCTCTATCACTCTCGTGTGTATATATATATATATATGAATGCTTTCTGTGCGAATTTCCCAGGGGAAATCAAAGGGTGTTACACAGAAATCTGGCAGTCACAGCTCTGACAATGAGAGAATGATTCGAACATACTAGACTACAGACATACACGATAACTGATTGACAGCCATGCACAATAGATGATTGATAAGCATGTAGTAACGCAAGTGTTGATTGGATATCGAGACCGAGAAGCCATTTAGAATGTTTCAGGATTCTGTTTAAGTCGTTTGTCTGGGCAGATTTATTTTTGCTATCCCCACCATTTTTGCAGAGGGATCTTCGTCAAAAGAGTGAAATCCATCCAGTTTATCTTGGTATGGGTTAAAGCATGAATTGGTATAACCCAAACTCTCTTCCAGCATTTTTACTGGGGCATAATTTAGAAGGACGACAAGAAACAGCCTCCAGGTATAATGTTGAAATGGTTACAGTAATATTTTGTGCCAGTTCCAGTAACATGTCGCAATCTTGGTAGAATGGTAGTCTCCTTTCAGTCTGAGCTGTAGCCAATGGGTTTGTGTAAGACTCACAAAATATTATTGACGAAGGAGCACTGCAAGGTGTATTGTCAGTCTTATGTTCAGGATATTACCTTTTTGAATAGGTCTTACACTGAAGGTTTGCCAAGCTATGTTTGTGATAATTACTATGATATAGTAGACAAGACCGCAGTAAAACAACTCACCTGTCGTCTCCTGCGTTCTTGTCTCTCCTGTTGTTCACTGGCGGCCAGCGCCGCTGCCAACTCCTCATCCTCCCTCTCCTGACGAGATAACCTGTAAAACATTGCATTACACACATGAATAAGCACCTGGTCATTGCAGATTGTGTTTATCATCACCAATCTCAATATAGTGAGTTAACTCTCCTTAAAACTCTTCTTCTACTACAAACGAACAGTAGTGGAGTGCAAAGTGTGTTTGTAGAGTACATGAACTTTTTGTAAGCATGTGATTCAAAGTTGCTAAAAAAAATGCTGCAATTGTAAACAATATGTTATAACTAGGACCAAGTTTTGCATTTCGCACAAAAGTGTTCCGGCTGTCATAAGAAGGCATTTAAGTATTACGTACACAAAAACCTGAATTTTTGGCTTTGTTGTTTTTGTCAAATAACGACTTTAAACCAGATTTTTATTTTTTATTTTTACGTGATTTGTATTTTATAATATATATTCATAAATGTTTGAATGGCTTTTTATCGAAACATCTTTTCGCAGTGGTTCTTTGTCTGGATAAAAATTACTATCGATAAATATTTCACTAATCTTGATGAAATTTTTAGTGAATTTTCTATCTACTTTTCAAAGTCTTAACCCCTACAGGAGCTTGTGTGAATAATACTGTCTGATCAAGACCATTTTGTAAAATATGACAGTATTCATCAAGATAATTAATATTGATGTTTTTTAACACAATGAGGTGTGAAAATGAGATAATTGTATGCCCCATCAATGTGGAGGCTGAAATAAACAAATTTTATTCAATAAAAATCACTTACTTGATCAAACGATTTTTACCCAGCAACGCTTATGTAAAAGACAGAGATTCATCTCTAGAGTGAGTGAGTAGGATTTAACGTCGTTTTCAACATTGTTTCAGTCATATCTCTTGAGGTAGTTCTGGTTATTCAAGCAGCTTGAAACTTTGCATGATATAATCTTTTCTTCAAATCTACTGCTGTGCAAAATTTCATGATCATAGGGGGGTTAGAACTATAGTGAGATGAAATCCCACTTTTGAGTCCCACGTCTCCCCTTAAAGGCAATTCTGTCGTGATTCTCTGTAGAATCATTAGCTTCAGCCCAAGTGCTCCTAACTCCGAAGATGTGAAATGAAACTGTGCTAAGAACATAAATGGTCTGACGCAAAAGTCCCGAATCGTGAATGGACAAAAACATTGAAAGGCCTGAAAAGGTGATTAATAGATGATAACTCTGCTGATATCTATCCGATTTCAATTCTTTTTATTTATTATTAAACCTGAAGAGATACCCTTTTCAGAAATATATAGGTTGATAAATATATCCTTGTAATTCATGGCGTAAAGTTTACCGGAAATGGTGTCGATTCACTGGGATTTTTCCGCAATATGCCCGACACTAAGTTTTGTGGCATTTTCTTGATAATGCGTACATAAAATAACAATCTAAATACATATTATTCATCTTGAGTATTATAGGATCATGAAAATATAAATGTCAGTTCCATATCTCAAGTCGTTTTCTTGTAATGTTTACTGGAAGGCAAGTCTGCTGAAATTCGCCCCCTTCAAGAGTATACATTCCCAAATTTTTTTTTTTTTATTTCTGTGCATTTTTAAGGAAAGAGATCCAAACGCAGTGTTGGTATATCGAATAAAATTCCTGTTGAATCGATACATCTTTTATGGTAAACTAAACCAAATAATGGTAATGTCTCCTCTGTTATTTGGCCTGTATTTGCGAAATTGTTTGTCATCAGTCATTCTCAAGTTCGCCAGCAAAAGTTCCCAAAGCTTCACCAAATTATACAAACGAATTTGTAATTTTCATTTCTTACACTTTAAATGGCTAAGTTTAATAGCTGTCCATATGGAAGATCATGTGTCATGAACACACACTGTTAGCTTTAATATTTCACAAACATCGCCATTTATTCTGCATGTCTGCCAGAAAAGACGACCTGTATAATCCATGCAGGGAGCACTCGTCTATACGTGCGTGGCCCCGAGCTATCCTCGTGTCTGCCGTTTACCCAGCGAAGAAACTTCAAATGGGCATTTCTCCTGCGCATACATTTCCGACAAGGGAAATAATCTAATCAGTTTATAGGAAGCGTAACTATATTCGCATAATTCCATTGGGGATTTCCGCTGCATTGTTGTTGATGAGTGACGCAACTTGCATACGTGGAAACTGCATACGCTTTGGCTTTGACCCCTCCCCTCCTCCCGTACGCAAAGTGTACGGCCTGTAACATACCTCCCCTTCCCCCTTCTTGCATATGTAATACTTGAATGCCCCCTGAGCAGCAGAATTTTTCAGTTCCACAGAAAATGAATGTGCAAGTATGATTATAATCTGAGAAACGACATACTGGAAAGAATTTTAGAATTGTCTAACTTACGGTCTCTGTGCCTGGTTGGGTTGTGACTGGGCCAGTGACATCTCTACGGCTCGGGCTATGGCCTCATCCTCAGACTGTACATGGTAAAACAATGGAGAAAATACTCATGCTGTTAAACTGAGATACTAACTAACGTCCAACTAATCCAAACACAGAACAGACAAGCTATATTATCTATGTAGGGAATACAAATATATCACTTTGGGACACATCTTCCTCCTTTTCTATATCAATTATTATTTGACCAATATTTAACCAGAATGCTCCTTCAGGCCAAGCCTGCTCTTCTAGGAGGTCAAAATTGAGCTCTCATCATCGAAGTTGTAAAATAATAGGACCAATGTGGTGATCTGCAATCAAGGGAAACAACTCCATGCTCCCCTTACTGACCAGCAATGGCAAGTGTTTTATATTTCATTTCACTGTAGTACACAGGATAGCAAAGATGTGAGCTCAGCCATGTGTTTGTTCCCCAGTACAATATGTATTTTGTAAGAAAGCACTAACCAGACCATTCTGTAAGGACTGAGCCGGCTGTGTTGGTGTACTCCGAGAGGCCTGGCGTTCCTGGCGAGCTCTGAAACAAACAAAGAGGTAGTAGCATGAGCATTTATAAAATATTCAGCAATAACATATTTTGATAAAAGTTATAGTAGTTATTTAATATCAGAGAGACAATTTTTCTGTGACCTCATCTTTTAATATCATGAGCACTGAAATCACACTTCTGACATTCTCTAAAAACATGACAGCACCTGCACTTGGCTTCACTGCCCGAGATGATGTTGAAAAACATGCATCGGCATTCTGAGCGCTACACTTTGCGATGTCACCATCTTTTATCACACTGTAATGACGTCATGGACAACTGATCACATTATCTGATATCATCTCAGCCATTCCCATTTTCATTTTGTTCACCAGGCTGAATTGAAGAATCTAACAATATTGGTCCCCATACGAAATACAAGACTTCACGACTTGAAAAATCACTGGGGAATGTTACAGGTGATCATGTCCAGTTTGCAAAATCAGTTAAAATCACGCTACTAATATCAATCTTTAATGTTCAATAGAAGTACAAACACATTCTATTTAGACAAAGCCTGCAGTAGTCTGATGAAGAAAGATATTTAACCTGAAATTGAGAAGGTTTAGACTGTCCCAGAATAATCACAGGAACGTAATCTTCTCCTGAACATAATCATGACTACATCATTGTCACATCCCGTTATAATTATTGAAAGTATCCACAGATTTTGTAGAAAGGTCATAGAGTAAATGAACAGAGTGGTACGTACCAACTTGTTGATACTGTAAATTAATAATGAGTGTACATAACTAGTATTCTCTGAAGAGGGGCGGGGGGTTAAGAAATTATGAATAACTAGACTTCATTCGAAGCAATCATTAGTGCTTCAATGGAGCAGAATTTCTCGCAGTGACTTCAGTGAACCAGTTCGAGGGGAATCTCGGGAATTCAAGCCTTTTTTGGTTGAATGTAGAACCGATTCCAGAATATCAATAAATATCTTTGGCTTTTAAGGAGATAATCCCAGACCTGTTAAAAGCAAAGCCCATGGAGGACAATGTGGTTTGTTGTGGCGGAGCTCGTGGTGCAGATTTTAGGACTGACGAACTGCTACTCGGTTTTTTAGCTTGAGCTCTCAGAAAAGCGGAAGCACTGGAATAAAAAAACATACAGAACAGCTGTTATTGATGTTAATATAGTCAAAATACAGGAGATCTCTACAAACCCACTCCTGAATTAACCTACATATTAAAGGGGGGTTATTGCTATGATCACAATGCTCCATTCATCCCTTGTTTCAACCCCCATACCCTGTAACCAGATCACCATCTAAACACAATATTGATTAAGTATATAGGCATCGAAATCTGTGCAGGCATGACAATACCGTTCAAAAAGTACTTTGAGTATCAAATCCTGAGACAGAATATCTGGGAGAAAAAGTCTTCAGCCTTCTGAAAATTGTCCTGAAAATATGGGAACATCCAATGGTATTTAAAAAAAACAAATTGTGGTCTATCTAATTTGCATAATAATAGACCTATTTTGTTCTCTATTAAAAATTTGACTACGAACAATCAAAAGTTATTAAGAAAAACAACCCTAATACCTCCATTTTAGAGTGATAGTTCTCACTAGCTTATAGGGTGAAATTACAGCTGCTGAAGACTAAGTGCCATGGGTACAAAGTCATTCTCTACATGTACCTTGTATTCTGTTATGGGGAAGCAAGCACACTTACCCGGCATTAGAAATACCTCGTCCAGAACTCTGGAAACCATTACAACTATGGTCTGTCTCATGGCGATGTTTTAAACAGAAATTTAGTTGACAGTTGTCACACTTCACAGGTATAAGCTGAAATAACAAGAAATACTATAGCACAGACAGCGAACCAGTTATAATGAAAAGTTGAGCATGTTGAAGGGGAATCTGACCATTGGAGTAACAATGACCATCTTAGCATGGTTAACATCTCTCGCCCATTTAAATTATTATTCACTAGCCCACTCACAAATATTATAATATTATAAATATTATAATTCAATTACATGAAGTGAAATTTTCTGTTACAAAATCAGGGGTGACCAAATTTATTAGAACATGAAGTTTACAAAGTGGTTCAGAATTATGCATATAATCCATTATTTCTTCCTTATTTCAATGATTATAGATGGTTATTAAAATTATTAGAACAGCGGATTGAATTTTGTCCCAACACTTGGAGGTGATTGAAGTTTGATAGGGAGATTGAATTATTAGAGAGATTACCATAAGCTCCAATCAGCTTTGATTGTGCACAAGCCTTGCATTTGTGAAGTGTCATTGATCCAGTGAATAACGACAATTCACATTCTGTCTACCATGATCATGATTATGAAGATCTCTTACCTCTTTCTGCTTGCATCCTTTATGTGAACATTTATTGGTGTAAATCTGTAAAACACAAATTATATATTGATTGAAATCCACAATAAGGTTCATGAAATACATGTAATATACTGGTACCTGAACTGTTATATCCTATAGATACAAGTTTATAGACACAGTCACACAATATCAGACACAATCACACTATATCAGACAGTCACACTATTACACTATGAGATAGTTACACTATCAGGCACAGTTACGCTATCAGACACAAGTATACTATCAGATAGTCACACTACCAGGCAGTCACAGTCACACTATCAGATACATTCACACTATCAGACACATTCACACTATCAGACAGTCACATTATCAACCACACTATATCAGTCACACTATCAGCCACACTATCAGATATTCACACTATCAGTCACAGTCACACTAGCAGACTGAGATTCACATTATCAGTCACACTATATCAGAAAGTCACACTATATCATAGTCACACTATATAAGACAGTCATACTATCAATCACAGTCACACTATCAGACGCAGTCACCCTATCAGTCACACTATATCACACAGTCAAACTATCATTCACAGTCACGCTATATCAGACATGGTCACACTATCAGTCAGTCACAACATCAGTCACAGTCACACTATTAGACACAGTCACACTATATCAGACATGGTCACACTATCAGTCACATTCACATTATTAGACACAGTCACAGTCACACTATCAGACACTGTCACACTATCAGTCACACTATATCAGACATGGTAATACTATCAGACACCGACATTACACTATCAGACAGTCAAATTATCAGACACAGGAACACTTTATTTGACAGTCACACTATCAAACACAGTCGCACTACCAGCCACAGTCACACAACTAGTCACAGTCACACTATATCAGACATGGTAACACTATCAGACACAGACTGTACACTATCAGACAGTCGAAATATCAGACACCGGCACACTTTATTTGACAGTCACACTATCAAACAGTCGCACTACCAGTCACACTATATCTGACAGTCACAAGATCAGTCAGTCACAAGATCAGTCAGTCACACCATTAGAGAGTCACACTATCAGGCACAGCCACACTATATCACAGTCAGTCACACTATATCAGACATGGTCACACTATCAGTCACATTCACATTATTAGACACAGTCACACTATCAGTCACAGTCACACTATCAGACACTGTCACACTATCAGTCACACTATATCAGACATGGTAATACTATCAGACACCGACAGTACACTATCAGACAGTCAAATTATCAGACACAGGAACACTTTATTTGACAGTCACACTATCAAACACAGTCGCACTACCAGCCACAGTCACACAACTAGTCACAGTCACACTATATCAGACATGGTAACACTATCAGACACAGACTGTACACTATCAGACAGTCGAAATATCAGACACCGGCACACTTTATTTGACAGTCACACTATCAAACAGTCGCACTACCAGTCACACTATATCTGACAGTCACAAGATCAGTCAGTCACAAGATCAGTCAGTCACACCATTAGAGAGTCACACTATCAGGCACAGCCACACTATATCACAGTCAGTCACACTATATCAGACAGTCACACTATATCAGACACAGTCACAAAATCAGTCACACTACAAGCCAGTCAAACTATCAGACAGTCACACTGTATCAGACAGTCACAAGACCAGTCACAGTCGCATAATCAGTTACACTATGTCAGGCACAGCCACAAGATCAGACACACTCACATTACTAGTCACACTATCGGACAGTCACACTATATCAGACACAGTCACAAGACCAGTCACAGTGACACTACCAGTTACCATCACACTATATCAGACACAGTCACACTATCAGACAAAGTCACACTATCAGTCACAGTCACACTATCAGACAGTCACACTATCAGACACAGACTTTACACTATCAGACAGTCAAATTATAAGACAGGCACACTTTATCTGACACAGACACGATATCAGACAGTCAAACTACCAGTCACACTACTATATCAGACACAGTCACACTATATCAGACACCGTCACAAAATAAGACAGTGACACTACAAGTCACAGCCACACTATATCAGACAGTCTCAAGATCAGACACAGTCACACTACTAGTCAGTCACACTATCGGACACAATAACACTTTTCAGACAGTCACAAGACCAGTCAGCCACACTACCAGTCACAGCCACACTATATCAGACACAGCCATGCCATCAGACAAAGTCACACTATCAGACAGTCACACTATCAGACACAGACTGTACACTATCAGACATTCAAACTATAAGACACAGGTGCACTTTATCTGATACTGTCACGATATCAGACACAGTCACACTATATCAGACACAGTCACATTATCAGATACGGTCACACTATCAGATTTCCTCATTCAACTTGGCCATTTCCTCTATTTTGAGCATATTCCCTCAACTGAACATATATATATTCAGTTTGTTAAAGAAAACAATTCTAATATATTGCACATGAATTAGAAAATTTGATCAGGGAACAAACCACTCTATTATTGGTTGTATACATGTTATTGCTCGAAAATGAGGAAACAGTCAACTTATATCATTCCCAAGCAACCATCCATATTGGCTGACCCATTATTGGCCAAGTTGTAACCTGTATTGTCTGTAATCCATATTGCCGAGTTGTAACCTGTATTGGTCGAGGTCATGAAATTCAAATTGGGAGATATGTGCCCTGTCACACACAAAGCTGAGGATGAACAACTGCTCCAAAACAAGTTATTTCAGTTTGTTTCATAATCAGTTCGAATGTACACTCTCCACAAAATTGTGTCCATTTGTTTAATTTTTCATAAACTCCAGTGATATTGTAGAGTTGGAAATTCATAAAACTGATATGAATCAATCACATTTGTATTGCCATGGTATTAATTGGCCTCCAGGTAGCCATATTGGACTGAGGCTGCATTTTTACCAAGGTAACAAGAATATGAACAATCAGTAACATATAAATATGGGGTTGAAACCAGGAAGCCTGTCATGGTTGGTTTAGACAGGTGAGGTGTCTATATTGTTGTGAAGCTGTCTTCCAGAAGTTGGACCCTGTCTGTCTGAACAGATTACTCTCCTCCAAGGTATGGTCAGTTTAGACAGGTAAAACTTTCCCATTGTCATACTGAAGAGGACTGATTAAGCCACTTACCTTTCCCCTTCTTTCCTTAGCAGGGTCAGACTGACAGTCACTGTCTATATGTTGTCCCACTTTGACATCTGGTAGCTCCCCAGACTGTACTGGAATAGGCTTGTTACACAGGGGGCACACAGGCACCTGGTTATCCTAAAGACAAATTTATACCTGTACTTCAAACCGATGTGCAGCATGACATAATTAAAGCAATTAAAAAGTAGCATATGATTTAGATTGACGATCGAAGATGTGGTAATTAAAAGTGTTCCTTGCAGGGATGTTATAAACTGTGTAACTTGAACTTCCCAGCACCTATTTATATAATTATCATGTGTATAAACACTTTCTGGTGTACTAATCCTCTCAGTTATCCTTAGTTAGATTCAAAATAAAAGCTATATTTGCACTGGGATCAGATTTAAATTCTTTGACTTCTTGTCAGACTTCTTTGCTTGTGTACCCCACTCACCCTTTTATAGGACTCGGAACATCGGTGTGTATTGTAATGTATATGGTCACGGCTGTAAAGGAGAAACAGAAAAAAAACAACTTTTAATCTTCAAGTTTGGCATAATCACATGTATACATGTAACTGTATGAATTAAGGAATGTAACACACACATCATATTTCTTCATTTTCCTGAGTTATCGCCATTGTTTTCATGTATCCATGTACCATGGAAGTTATTTTGCATTATTGGTACTGGTATATTCCTGTAATACCACCCACAGCTTTTTTCTCTCATGTTGTGTTGGAGAGAGAGAGAGAGAATTAGATGTAATGTCACATGTGTCATGTTTGATCACTATATGCAGAATCTTAACGTACAGATCAACAACTTTCACTGTTGGATGATACTTGTTTGATTGCAAGGATGATAATATAATTAGCTGAGATTTCTATAATATTCATCCAGTATGTAGTAGATAACAGGGAACATGTGCTGATATGACAAAATGATATTTAAATCAAATTAAATTTTAGGATGACATTCCATTTCTTATTACAAGATGTGTTGGGCAAATGCAATTCTTACCAGTAAATATTTGCACAAGCATCACATTTCATCGGAAGGAAATCTACAAAGGTGAAACAAATTTGTCAATCTCAGCCTTGCACAAAATTGAAGTTAATCCTTTAACAACAGCTAATAGCACTGGTAGGTGCATTGAGGTGCGACTCACAGCAGTTCATTCAGGAGGCACAATCCATTGTTAAAAGATTACCTTTAACACAGTGCACTGGTGAGGGATTATCATACATGTAATTAAGTTTCTATTCAGATCAAGGTAACACAGAGATAACTATTGAGTTCGGCAAATATGACATCCATACCGCTGCTACATTGTTTTTGTTGGAAATAAAAATGATCTCACAATCAGAGATTTGGAAATTCAGGAGATGTGTCAGCTAGCGTTAATTGTCTCTTTTATCTGGAAAGTGCCTGTAAGAAAAAGAGAGGCACAGGTTTATACATATGGGCACAGAACGAACGACAGAAGGCACCTATTATAGTGAAGGAATACAATGTATTGTGGTCTTGTTTATAAGGCTAGTATTCATCTTTAGTTTTCGAATTACAAGTTGAACTGAGACAGTGGTAGCTTACTCGATTCCTCGCTTTAATGTCATTACTTTCGGAACTGTCATTAGGAAGCATACAGGTGATGACAAAGCATGAGTGCATCCACTATTACAGAAATATGTTATTTTGAGAGGCCTCATTGTGTTCACTCAAGTCAGTAAATCAACCTCTCCAACAAGGGCTCTCTCCTCTCTGTTGGCTTATATACGCAAAACAAGATACCGGTATATGAATATGGTTGGAAAGTCCATAAATTCTTCCAACCACAAAGTGCTACAGCCTTGGGATCAGTTATCAGGTATTGATGGCGGAAGAGATATACTTCCAAGCATTGCCGAAGATTTTTCGGAGATAAAATAATCTTGTTTATAATCCAAATAACAACAGTCGATGTTCAGTCTTTGATTGTGGACAGATCCGTTTGATAAATTGTCCATTTAGTATATTATTTCTTCTAAAACTACTCAAATAAACTATTTAAGTGCATGAACAATGATATTTACAACAATTTGACTTCCGTCTGCTGTACAAGAATTTTGCTCTCTCGTGGGTTAGAAGTACTCAAAAAGTAGAGTTAATAACTGTACCCGCACGTCAGGGTAAGGTCACGTAACCCTAAAAACTCCTCTAAGGGAAGAGTCTTGATCCCAGCCCTAACTAGGTCAGTTTTTGTATCTCTCAAGAAATTACTTAGCCACAACTGTTCCTATCAATAACGTTCGTGGTTGATAGCCACAGGCGACATGTATTGATGCTCTTTAAAGGTTATTTAATTTTCTCAAAGCTAATTCCTTCTCCTCCACGCTTGTTGCTTTTATTAAAGTTCCCAGTGCTGGTGATTAGCTGTACACCAGCTGTTTTCACATCGACCCTGACCTCCCCCATATAGGGTAGATGCCATATTGTGTATATTCGGGCCACTACGCATGCGCACTTGACAGATATGCACAACATGGCATCTAGCATAATTTGGGGGAGGTGAGGGTCAAAGTGTAAACGGCTTGTGTACAGCTATCACTGGTGCTGGGAACTTTAATAAAAGCGACAAGTTTAGAGGAAAAGGAATTAGCTTCCAGAAAATAACCGCGGGTAAGGAGCATCAAAATCAATGAACATTTATACGGTATGGGTTATAGCACACGGAGATCCATATACACGTCGCCTGTGACTATCAACCACAGGCATTATTGATAAGAACCGTTGTGGCTAGAAATTACTGTTATATATCGTGAAAAGTGTACGAGAACTGATCCCTACACTACAGTCGTACTTTTCTTCTTTTGGTGTTAGTTATTCCTCAGTTACAGTAGAACATAGATTATCTCCATTTTTATTTGTTCTACTATCTGAGTGACTACCCCTCCCATGAAATAGAAGAGAAAACAAAGCAACCATATATAGTATGAACGTGTTGTTGTTGTTGTTGTTGCTGTTTTTGTTGACCATTTAACAGTTTAATTTCATTTCCAACTGAACTGACTATTTATTTCCCAAATATTCATAATTGGTTTCACAGCCGTATCAGAAACTCTACCTACCCAACTGTTTGCAAGCAGATTCCGAACAATTCTTGCCAAGTGAAGGAAACTCCATCTTAGTCGATGATTTTATGTTGAAGGAAATGACGGAGGAAAAATCGCCTGTGTATTTATAGCTCTCGTGACGTCATATAGCCTCGTTTTGATGTCGAAGGGATTCCCCTACACAGGAAAGCTGAAATGTCATCTCTGGAATGTTCTACATTCTTCTTTTAGACTGGTTACCTCCCCTGTAATGTTCATGTGCTTGGGGAAGGGAACAAACGAGAACAAATAAATAAATAAATAAATAAGTTTGATTAAATGAGCTTCGAGCAAGAAAAAGAATTAAATTTCCCTATGTATTCAATGTTATGGCCTATTCAATGATACAATCCTACATACAAATGGCATTTGCGTACACTTCGCCATCCATAAGATCATTTTTAACCTCTACAAATGAACGTCCCCTGCTTCCTTTTAAGTTTGCGGCCGATGGATAAGAATTATAACACATATTTGAGAAGAGGTGCCGACATACTGACAGAGCCACATGACTTCACAGTATAGTCTTCTGGTTAACCTATTCTAAAGCACACATTAAGTTTTAATGTATGTATATTTTATATTGAGCGTCTTGTATGTTGGATGTGTATTGGTGTACATGTATCTGTATGATTCATTGTGAAGTCCTGTTTGTCAATATGTTTGTACATGTACGTGTTTTAGTCCCCTGAGGACATAATGCCTACGTTAATAAATTTATCTTATCTTATCACCAAGAATCTAACGATTTGTGATATGTGTTGTATCTCAATACAATACAATACTTTATTTTCCATATATGAATCATACAGAAATAAAAAAAGAACATAAATTAAAACAAAAACAATAGGACAATTACTGTGTTAAAAACAATTTGCTCCTAATGCGTCAGAGTGACTCAATGAGGCCCACAGCGGCTGCTCTTTCCCATGAAGACCGACCCCTCTCCGTCCCAATCATCGGTCTCCATAGCCATCCGGACGGACGATCGATACATATAAACATCGGCCAACCATCCAGGTACGCTTTTATTGTACCTGTTCATGTGGTAACTTGGATGACATGGCCACACGGCCCCTAGCACCGGCATAAGCGGTACGGTAGACTATCGATTAGATACAAATCTAGAGAGCAATTCTGACAACTCGTATATTGGTAATTGATGAGCTGTGTCGCTGTGACAGATGAAAATGACGGCATTTAACACAAAATGTAAGGCCCGATGTCGATCCAGTATCAACTTCCCACAATGCCAACATATATCAAAGACCAAACGGTCTGTACAGGGGGCGGGCCCTGGTGTCCTGATGATGAGTGTCCCTTCTCATATCCTTTTCTATTGTAACCAAGGACGGACACTTGCCCGCCATGTGGAGAAAAATGTCCTAGCTGGGTTAAAAGATAGGGGTTGGACACTCGTAGCCACCGGACATTCTTAGCCTCCACATCGGTATAGCAATCTGAAACTTCAATATAGACCTACAGGTAATATGCAAAACTTTTCTGAAGAAACTTTTTTTTTCAAAATTGGATATTTTGAAATTAAATACGATTACCGGTACAGTTAGGGCGACAGTGAGGGATAACTTGGGAGATGGGAAGTGAGGTCACGTGAATCTGAAGAGAAAGCTGATTCTGCTGGTCGAGTTTGCACGCCCAGTTAATTTATTTTTGTATTGGAAAATATTGGACCCTCTTCAATAGTAAGCTAAAGGAAATATAATTGAGCTTTATAGTTTCTATATAAGGTTTTCTGTGGTGGACCCAATTAGTCTAGGGGCAAGGGCCAGAAAATGGCCTTCTGGTAACGATGGTTATATCAATAACTGTGAATATATTGGGAAGTTGGGAAAGCCTGTTACCAGCAGCAACTCTCCTTTCAAACCCCATCGGCATCATATGAAGCATCTACCCTGGACTGAAAAACGCAGATTCAATGAATATAGCGGTATATGACAAAACGAACCATATCCCATTCTAGTTCCGAAGAATACCTCCAATATTTGGCAATGACGTGCAATTTAGGTTTGTGTTTCGTATCTAAAACAAACTGGCATGTTTTCCCCGATGCGTGTGATGATATTTCGACAGAGGTATAAAAAATATCCCGACATTTGCTGTATTTCACCAAAATAATTCAAGCCACTGAAGTTGCTTTCAATGTGATAGAATTCTCCACGAAACGTGGGAACATTATACATTAAAGCGTAGCTGGTCCTATTAGGAACAAGAATACATGCACATTCATCTATATATTGGACACACTTCAACGCAAAATACAGCTGTACTTTATCCCCCTCCCCCCATTATACCGAAATCCTAGGCCTACATGTAGTAGTTCTCTCCCCGCTAAAGGGGAGAGAACTACTAGGTGTACCGAAATCCTATAAATTCCCGAAAACAGCCATAGATAGCTCTAATACTGTGGAATAATACCTATGATCGGCACTAATACTGACTTTTTTCCTATTATATAGCCGATTTACAGTAGTATAGAAAGGTCAAATCTTCCCTCATTCGTGAATTGTGGAAAATGGTGGAGGGCGCTGTCTCCTGATATAAATAGGGGTCATCCTGGGTCCACATGGGACTGTGAATGGTGCAGTTTTACCGGAACGTTTTAACGCTAACGTGCGCATGCGCAGAAAGATTACATTTTAGGAGTGCTCAAGGGCGTGTTTGTGTCACCTAGTGACCTACCATCCTGGGTCCCGATGGGTCGTATAGGGTGTCGCATTGAAGCTCTCGTTGTGTACAGTCATAAAATGTCCTGGCCATGGTGTACCTGTCACATATTGATGCCCTTGCGCGGCGGTCAAGAAATAGTAGAGAAATGGGCGAACCAGGTGCCATCCTGGGTCCAAATGTACCTTGCATGGTGTCGGTTTGAAGCATTCGTCGTGGTGCAGACTAGGATAAGGTTGTCTTGCCAGCATCATTGAAAACTGTTGACCGCTTCTCTCTTGCAGGAAACAAACCTATGTTTATGTATACTATGATTGTCTTTTTGAATTTGGTGCTAATACTGTTATATGGAATAGGTCTTTGGATTATGGACGCGGATATTCTCTAATGGACGACGGCTGAATTATGAATGACGGATCGAAATTGACGTCACGGTGCGCATGCACAGTTAAGGTGGCATGTCCTGGGCGCGGGGGCTAGGAACCATCCTTGGTCCAAATTTGTCACGCGTGGTGTCGTCTTGCATCTCCTTCTCTGTAGAATAAGACTGAGGATGTTATCAGGGCTGTTGTGTCTGGTGACGTCATTGGGCGCCTGCGAAGACAAGAGGGACACCTATTGTTGGGGATTTTGGAGATAATGTCCCATACCTCATTTAAATATGACTTGCATGGTGTCCTGTTAAAGCCCTCGTTATGTAGAGTAAGACTGAGAGAAGCTCTCGTGGTGTAGACTACAATTGGGGTGAAGTGACGTCAGGATGTGACCGGCATATTCGAATGCGCAGACGAGTGTTTGGGTGATCTACGGTCCACACTGGTTCAAAATTAGCATATACAGGGTCTCGTGATGAAGTCTAGAATACGACTCGAGTGCTGTACACGTGACTATGTATTAAAGAAAAGGCAGAGACGCCCGGGTGCACACTTGAGACAAGCCTACATACACTCCTATACACTAGTCCATATGGGTGGCGAGTGAAATGTGGCACTTCGAGACGCATAAAGACCCTAAAATATATTCAGAGAAGGCAGGTCACGCGACTGTGACGTCATCTGTGACGTCATTAGTAGCAGAGAAACCGCATTTTCGAATAGGGACAGGAAATAGGGACTCCATGGGGACTAGGCGCCTACATACTCTGCTCATCACTAACCCACTTATCATAGTCATGGTGTGACTTTGACTTCATGGTTCGCATGCGCAATCTGGAATAGTAGAAAAAACGCAGATACGAGCGAATGCAAACTCGGATGGGTGAAAAGTACACCCCCATACTCAAGCCCATGAGGTCGGATTTTTGCGTACATGGGACTAAGCTACTACCTCCACCCTCATACACTAACCCATAGGAGTGGGCATGTCGACGTCGGAGTGCACCATGGAGGAACTCCATAGAAGACTATTGAGAGAAATGACTTAATCAGTATAGACAAAACCGCATGTTCGGATGCGCACTCGAGACTGGCCAGTCTTTTTACCCCTCTACACTAATCTATTGGCATAGGTATGGTTTCTGTTGAAGCTCTCGTTGGCTTCAAGGTCGTCGTAGGTCCGGTGATATTTTATATACGTATAAGTTACGACATACTTGGGGTTTGAAGTCGACAACTGTGGCCATAGGGATAAAGAAGCTAGGACCAAAGTCATATAAAATTGGACCATAGCCGTTGTTTGACGTGGTTCTAGCCAGTTTAAGGATCAATTATTGGAACCACCGCCGTAACAATGTAACTTCCTCGACGGCTGCCTTAACACAATGGCGCACTAATAGCTTATTCCTAAGTCACACACATGTGCGCGCACACACGCACCTATACCTAACCCCTAATGCCTTATCGCATCGACACGGGGTGAGAAAAGATGAAAGAAACCCCACAAGAAGCATGTTGCGTATTGCACATTTTACTGGCCCCTATGTTACATCATTCCCGGCTGGGGAAGTCACCCTGGGGTGAGTGATTGAATATGATTTAACATCACTTTCAACACTTTTTCAGCCATATTATGACGTTTGGTTCCTATTCCTTTTCACACCCAACCACACGAAACCGCCGTGGGCATTTTTATTGCTTTGTTTATTGTCTTTGTGTCGCAGCTTCTTCATGGTCGCTCTTATCCAATGGGAAAACCCTATTTGGGAAGTCGCCCTTGTTAATCGCCTCGTCGGTCATGGTCGCTCTTATCGTGTTCGTTACCTGTTCACTCTGGTCTGCCCTAACGTGCCTCTATGTGCGGTAGCCCCCTATGCACTTCCAACTGACACTTGCTTGTCATGATGGCCCTATGCGTACTATCTCTGTTCATTTCTAACGGAAACTGCCCTGTTCATAGATGGCCATGCACACTTCTCTAATGTGAGGGCACCAGTGGATATACACCTGATGTAAGCTATTCCAGCCGGCGTCCACGATCACAGCAGTGTGGGTATTATTAGCCATAGTCACAATACGATCCCTACAGTTGAGTTTCTCTTCTTCCTCGTTGTCCCTACGTCAGCTGACTCTCAACGAACGAGGTCTTGGTATCACTGCGTGGACTCGCAGTCTCAGCAGTCTCTGCATCTGTGTCTGCATCGCCTTCATATTTGGTACACTATTGTCCCCACTCAGTGCAAGTATAAGTCGTGTTGAAGGGCAGAACGCCGATAGTACACGTCTTCCGGATTGATGGCGGCTCAATTGACTGCCGAATCTGAAGACTCGATCACAATCTTCACAGTAATGTCTCGGTGCCTCATGGAGTAACCGTTCATAGCGATGTAAAATATCCGTTCCTACAGAACGTACATGTATACTGAGCGAGAGTGTCGTGGATGACAGACTCTTTGACCTGGCAAGTCTTTAAGGGCTTCTCAACTTTCAAGCGTTCATGTACATTGATTACACGTGGGTGACGTCCCAACTGTGTTGTGTCCACAACCCTTACTTACCCAGGTGCTTCTTGGAGCAGTGTAAACTGACCATTCGATTAAATACCTTCCCACAGGTTTTACAGGTATATTGATCGACAGCTTCGGGGCGTTGAAAGTCGTACAGACGTGAAAAATGGCGTCGAGCAGGTGAAACAGGTGAACATCGTTGCGTAGATGTTGACACAGTGTCTGCTGAAGTGGGACAGAATGTCTGCTTTTATAGCAAGCTAGCTTGCGACCTGTCATCAGTACAAGCTGTCCAAACTGGTTTAAACCAGTTCAAACCGGTCTTGCCGATCCAACGGAATTCTCCTCTTCATAGTATGTGCTCTATTTTTAGCTTATGGACGTCAATTGAAGCTGAGTGGTAAGAACACACACATACACCTCCATAGACGTCCAAACACAAAGACACCTCCACACCCCTCCACATAATCACACACACAATCGTTTTTGTACTTTTCGTACAATCATCATGGTTACCCTTGTCCAAAAAGAAGCCCCAGATTTGAGAAACCGTCCTTATTCGGTGCATCTTTGGTCATGTTCGGTCTTGTTGAGAAGCAGCCCTTGTGAAGTGACAGTCTGCGTTGTTTTCGTTAATGTCCGTGTTTATCGTTCGTTTGATCGGGTCCACGCCTAAGCGCCTTCGGGCAGTCCAGTATACATTAACTGTGGCATGTCCTGGACCATCTGTTTCGTATTTTGACCACATTTATCTCCTCGTTGTGGGGTATCCTCTTGAAAATGACGCGTGGTTTTCATGCTGGACCTGTGCGTATGATCTCTCTTCATGTCTAGTGGAAATCAGCTATGCTGTTCATAGAGGATCATGGCTGTGTTCCTGTCTCAAAGTTTTACCTTCTTTGGAAATCTCCTTGCAATCGAATTAAAGAGTTAATTTATATATGTCCCTGGTTTGTGTGCTCACCCTGGGTCGTGCTGACTTGGAAACGTTATTGATGGCCAAAAAAGAATGGGGTTGTTGGCGTTTTTTGATAAATAAAGAGTTCAGCTAATACATCGGCCACTCTTGGTCCAGATCTTTCTTTCCCATCAGAAAAGATTCTGCCACTCCGGTATGTAACAAGAAGTGGGGAAAATTGACGACTTCTGGTGACTAAAACTCAACCATATGACTCTATAGGAAAGTATTCGTCGACTCCTAACATTCAGTCCAGGAGTCATGGAGCCTTATTCGGATCACAGTCTTTTCAAGATTCAGCCATCCCACTTCATGCTTCGAGACCTGGACTGAAAACCTTCAAAAAGCCAAGAATCATCCTGATTCCGATCTCGGATTAGGGAGAAATGAGTGATCATAATGGAAGCAAAGCCGGGGTTTCTTCTTAGACCGTGATTCCATTGGGAGTAGATAAACACATCAGTTATTTCGAACCGCAAACCGATAGAGTTTTATCCCGGAGCCAGGAATTTCGCAGATCTTCAGGCCGGAGTCCGGATCTGCAGTATAATTCAGCCCAAGACAACCCGGGATTTCTGCTTTGGCGGATGGGAATAAAGAACACGTCAATTATGCCGAAGTAGTAGCAAGACAGCAAATCCTGACACATTTTTTAAGCTGAGGCTTGAGGTTGATGACGTCACGAATGACGTCATAGATGACGTCACGTCCGGGTCAAGGTCACTTCCATGTCAAAGGCCACTTCCGGTCACGTGACGGCCCAGCAAGACTTATCAGTCCCTAAAAAACACCTCACTTACTGCAATGTTAAACCCAATGGGCAACCCACGAATGGACATTTGCGGTATGGAGTGTGGCACATTGTTTTCTCTGTATCACGCTGTATCACGCTGGGAAAAGGGCATTGGAATGGACGTTTTGTGGTAGAAATAGTGGGCGTACTGGGTCGTGTGGGGTATCCACGTGAAGCGCTCCTCAAGGCCGATCATGTAATGGCTGGGTGCACGTAAAACGTTCCCCGGAGAAGATCCGCAAACACGGACTTTACCCCTGAAATATGGAAACCCTCTATCCACTGGGTCTCGAGGGGCTAATATCGATTCCCAGCGGATCACGAGAGGTTCAGGTTGGGATAGTGGGTGCATGTTTTTTTCCGAAATAGAAAACGGACTTTACACCTGGCGAGTCGTAGAAAAATGGGATTTTTTTTTAAATCTCTCAATTTCGGAGAAGTAAAAATCAGGGGAAGTTACCTCTTAGTAGTAGAGATACCCAGTCTATTTGCCCTATGACTTTTGTGGAGAGCTTTACAGTAACGCCGTGATGCTCTATCTGAACGCCTTAACCCCTTAATACCCTATCTTAACGCCCTATATTAACGTCTTACCATAACGCCTCAGCGCCCTAGCACAACAGATTTTTTTTATCTTTTGCGTGAGATTGTAACATGCTATTGTATAATACTAACGAGTCAACAAGGTGTATGTATCAATTCATTCACACCACGGACTAAAACATGTTGAGACTTGGTGGTCCTCGATGTCGTCATCGTTCCACGCCGGAACATTGTACGGATATTTTGCTGCGGAAAATTTCTATTTCTATTCTATTTCTAGATCATATCAGGAGAGCCAGACTGAGGTGTAGTAGAGAAAGGTCACTTCCGGAGGTGCTGACTATGTCCAGGGGCTTCAAGGTTATTTGCATAGCAATACATGCAGCAAGAGAAGGCGAATCCCCACTCAACGTCTTAGCGCCTATCCTAACTCCCTAACAGACGCAATGACGGCTGCTCCGGTCCATTCAAAATGCATCTATTCTCTCTTGCCTAGTAGAGTCAGACTGGGAGCAATATGCGCCTGCGCACTCGAGGAGTAGCAGAGGAAGGGAGTTTCGAAAGTGCAACGGAGCGCGTTTGGGAAGATGGAGCCATGTTTGCTCTGGCACCTGGTAGAGTTGCCTGGTAGAGAGGAGGAAGACGAGGAGTGAGTGAGTGAGTGAGTGAGTGAGTGAGTGAGTGAGCGAGTGAGTCTCTTGCCTAGTAGAGTCAGACTGGGAGTAATATGCGCCTGCGCACTCGAGGAGTAGCAGAGGAAGGAAGTTTCGAAAGTGCAACGGAGCGCGTTTGGGAAGATGGAACCATGTTTGCTCTGGCACCTGGTAGAGTTACCTGGTAGAGAGGAGGAAGACGAGGAGGAATGAGTGAGTGAGTGTGTGAGTGAGCGAGTGAGTGAGTGGGTGAGTTCACTGACTCACCAGCGTTAGTGCGTCACTGCGTTAAGACGGGCGCTGGTTACGCCTCACTGTCGGAGCTCCGAGCTCGGAGCTCTTGGAGGTGACGTCACCGAAAGTGACTTCACCGCATGCATGTGCTCACCTATGTACATCGTTGGAAGTGACCTCATCGTCGGAAGTGACGTCATCGCCGGAAGTGGCGTCATCGCCGTAAGTCACGTGACCACACGCCCCTAGCACCGGCATAAGCGGTTTTAGATACAAATCTAGAGAGTTATGATGGAAATGCTCTGACAACTCGTACATTGGTAATTGGTGAGCTGTTTCGCTGTGACAACTCGTACACTGGGGAGTGGTGAGCTGTTTCGTCGTCCGATGAAAATGACGGCATTTAACACAAAAGACTAGTCTGTAAGGCCCGATGTCGACCCAGCATCAACTTCCCACAAATGCCAACATATATCAAAGATCAAAAGGTCTGTACAGGGCGCGGGCCTCGGGGACGAAACGTCCCACATATAAGGGGAGTGGAAAGAGGTGCCGACATACTGGCAGAGCCACTTGACTTCACAGCATAGTCTTCGGGTTAACCTATTCTAAAGCACATACCACGAATCTAACGATTCGTGTTATGTGTTGTATCTCAGGTACGCTTTTATTGTACCTGTTCATGTGGCAACTTGTATGATATGACCACACGGCCCCTAGCACCGGCATAAGCGGTATTAGATACAAATATAGAGAGCTATGATGGAAATGCTCTGACAACTCGTACATTGGTAATTGGTGAGCTGTTTCGCTGTGACAACTCGTACACTGGGGATTGGTGAGCTGTTTCGTCGTCCGATGAAAATGACGGCATTTAACACAAAAGACTAGTCTGTAAGGCCCGATGTTGACCCAGCATCAACTTCCCACAAATGGCAACATATATCAAAGACCAAAAGGTCTGTACAGGGGGCGGGCCTCGGGGACGAAACATCCACCATCAGAATCTCGCCATATACAGGTAAAAATTACAACACATATAAGGGAAGTGGAAAGAGGTGCCGACATACTGGCAGAGCCACATGACTTCACAGTATAGTCTTCCGGTTAACCTATTCTAAAGCACATACCAAGAATCTAACGATTCGTGATATGTGTTGTATCTCATGAAGATCTTCCGGAGATGAAGATCTTTCGGGCCTGGCTCAGGCGTTAATCCGCCTGACACAGCTGGCTTATCCTGAGGCCAACACCTGGGATAAGATGGAAAGGAGTCCAAGACAACCATTAATATCACTGAAGATTTCGGCGCCGAGTTACGACGACCGGCAGCCATGGGCCCACCGGCTGACGGAAGAGAAGCCCAATGGAAATTCTTCACAACGCGGAGTCCTCAGGAACGACGTGAGACGGAAAGAGGCGTCGGTACCAGTCGTTCAACCACAACAACCATAGGTTATGAAAATCTTCTCGATTTGTCCACGCAAGAACTGAAATCGGTGCTGTTGGCATCACCGACCGGCCTGACGCCATAACCTTCAGCGGAGACGGCTACCGAAGATCGACATAGGGGGCGTGAGCCAGTAGATGAGCAGCCCGACGTTGACCTGAGACGAGAGGTAGAAGACCAACCTGACGCTATTAACGTATTATGTACATCGGTGTCCTTCATGATGAGACAGATGTCCACGATACTGAGAAATCAAAGTTCCAGTGACGAGATGACGCAACTGAATATGGAAGATGGCAGCTATTCTGGTCCGGCCGGACTGGAAGGAGGGCGACAGGCCGCGGAGACGCCGTGACGAGGTCGAGATGAAGCCGTATCTGAGACGGCGCCGAGGCATGGCGGGTCGCCGTCAAGAAGAAGTCGGGATGAACCATCTTCAGTGACGTGGGATGGTGAGTTACAGATGTCAACGCCCATGGGGGAACCTAGAAGGTCGAAAACAACGATGGTGGAGGCCGCTACCTATGACGGTACGACGCCGTGGCGAGAATATTTGGCTCACTTCGGGCACTGCGCCGTGATAAATGGGTGGACGTATCAGCAACAGCGCCAATACCTGGCCGTCGCTTTACGGGTGTCGGCACAGCAAGTACTAACCAGCCTTAAGTCGGCCCCGGGCAGTACCGACCGTCTGAAGGAAGCTTTGGAGAAACGTTTTGCCCCACCGAATCAGATGGACCTGTACAAGTAGCAGCTGAAGTCTAGACACCACGAGAGAGATGAACATGTTCCGGGCCTGGCTCAGGCGTTAATCCGCCTGACACAGCTGGCTTATCCTGATGCCAAAGACGACATTCAAGATACCCTTGCCAAGGATCAGTTCCTGGACGTCATCGGTGATGAGATGGGATTCCAAGTCTGGCAAACACGACCGAAGAACTTGGATGCGGCTGTGCATGCGGCCGTGGAAATAGAAGCATTCAAAACATATCGTCGACATGGAAGATGGGCAACAACCAGAGCTGTTCATGGTGAGAAAAAGATGGGAACGGAGATTCAGCAGCTGAGAGAAATTAAGCGGTTATGGGAACAGCTTCAGCGAGACACTGAATCACCGCGACAGCAACGGCCACGACGATACCGGTCGAGATGAAGACATAGGCGTGGCTGACAACGACTATACGATAACCGAAATTGGACACCAAGGTGCTGGACATGCGGTAATAATGACCATTATCGGGCGAATTGCCACGAAGGCCGTAGACGAGATGGTTCCCGACCGCTGGATCCACCAAAAACGTCTTTCGCGGCACCCATGTTTCAACTGGTGGTGGGAGATACGAGAGATTTTCCTCACAGATCAGGTTTGCTTGAGATGGCCTTTCGTTGTGAAAGAAGCCCTGACTGATGTGACATATCGCATCGCCTAGGAGGCTGGTGGCCTCCGTGTAGACCATCATGATATTTCAAAGCCCTTCTACCCCAGGGAGACGTCTGATAGTGAGACCACTGAGTCCACAGAGAATGATGGTGATGTCGAGTTTGAGAACGACTCGGAGCCCGCGACGGTCTTTCCATATCCGGTGGAGCATCCAGCCGCAGTGAGATTCCCTGCACCTCATCACATGAGCAGTGGACGGAGAACCCGGCGTCCTCGGAGGTTGGCAGATTACGAGGTTGGATTACCGCCTGATTCTCCTGTTGAAGTCGTGTCGCCTATTCCGGAAGAGCAGATGGCCTTGCCGGAGACGTGGAGTCCTCCACGGACGACTCGCGTACGTAGTATCCAGCCACCGGGGCGCTTTAATGACTACGTTTTAGCATGCCAGTGGACAGGAGATGCACGACCGTACGGCCGGACAAATACGGTTGATGACCGTGATCGTCGAGGAATGACCTGTGGTGCAGGACCGACCTGCAAGTACTCCTGTGGGCGACACTGCCTCAGATACATGATGAACAGACTTCAGCAAGAGACAGCTGTGGCCTGCTGTGGACCTGATGTCCATTGTACCTGACGACGACTTGGCCAGAAAGTCAAGAGGACCGTCGCTCTGTAATCTTTTTGTATATACGCTGTATATATGTTCTGTACTACACATCCCTGCTGCTGGTAGCGTGTCAAGAGCCATGACGAGGGCGTCATGTTGTTCGAAGGCGGGGGTAGTGTAACGAAAGAGCAGAAATGCAAGCGACCCATTGGGTTCCCCTTTAATAAATCACGGCTGATGTGCGACATGTGACCATAGTTGAAAACGAAAGTAACATTGTGTTTACGTATGCGGTTCACTTACCTGATGGAATTCAACGCTGTAACTTTCCTAGAATGAACTACAATGATACAGGAGACAGTCAATGCCTCGAAATCCCTGTGAAATTACCTCAAACGATCAGTTGAGACGGCGAAAGGGGCCATGGTGAAGCTCACTTGCTTCGCTGTTGATGACGTGAGCCAGGAAGGCGGAAGTAGGACCGTGAACTTTGAGGTCGTCCTGTAAATTAACTAAAGAGAGTTGGAGGCTGAGGTTTACCAGTTAAGTCCGTTATGAGTTATGGTTTGTTCCACCATAGTCCTATTTTCCCAGCGAAATCCAGATAAACGGATCGGGGAGTGTTGTAAAATGACAGAAAAAAGGGCGCTGCTGTTTTGACGTCTGTTTCTACCGTTATACGCAGAAGAGCGGTAGGCCTATATAAGACTTGTTCCCGATAAAACGAGGTAGTCTACCAGAAATCTCAAGGTGAGACGTTCGAAGTATTTGGGAGAAGAAATATTATAAATTGCCGCCACCGGGCCGGAGAAGAGTCGTGACCAGGCCGCCGAATTTCTTCCGCCGCCATATTGGAGAAGAGCCGCCGATTTTAATAGCACACATTAACAAATCCGGGCTGCGTTTACTTTAATCCTATCTCTACCTGACTCGACCGTATTGCACAGTCGTGCGGGTACAGCTCTGGGAACTAAGGTATAGTCACTTAGCGTTGACCGTTGACCCTATCTCTACCCGACTCGACCGTATTGCACGGGTTTAGTCGTGCGGGTTTAGCTCTGGGGTTTAATTACAGGTGTTTAGTGTTGACAGCGTGGACATACTATAACTTCATCTCTACCTGACTCGACCTCATTGCACAGTCGTGCGGGTTTAGCTCTGGGGTTAATAATATCGGTGTAGCTGTAGCCGGTAGGGGATGAGCGTCCCTGTGAAGAGGCTGCAGTCGTACTAAATAAATCACAAATCCTACATAAACAATTATCCATGCACACACGTACTTAAACACAAAACCTACAGGCTAGAGGTTGAAACACATTCACGCTCACACTCCCAACCTACCGGCTTAAGGCTAGAGGTTGATATTCATACCTATTAACTGGGTGACTACAGGCTTAAGGCAAGCGTCTATCCATTCACACACCCATATGCATAGTCTCCCATAACCCTGCACATACGTTATATAATTCACGACTGATCATATATTAATACTGTTCAATAGAGTAGTAGTAAAAGGGGATTCTTAGACCAGGTAACCGCCCATCCTGGATATCCATACAGTAGTGTTAAAAGAGGGTTCCTAGACCAGGTGACGATCTATTGGGGAGGTCCACACAGTAGTGGGGAAAGAGGGTTACTAGAACAGGTGCCCACCCATCCACCGTGCGCAATCGACGAGGACCGTATAGCCGTAAACTCTAGCCTTGATGACTTGTCCTTGGAGCCCGGCCGCGGAGTGAGTCGCCGTGAGCGGGATCGCTGAAGCCTGGGGGTTTATTCCTACGAGGAGACAAGAACATGACATGGCAGCCTTCTTCGTCGGTCTCGATACGTTCTGTTCTCTGTCGCATTTCGAGTAAGTAAGTGTTTGCAACTTCTAATATTGGTGGCATTCTAACCCGATACGACCATATGTTACGATAGTGGGAGTTGGGTCGAGTGAATGTAAATTTTTGATCTGTTTCCGACGTTGTTTATCTGCCGAAATAAAACATGGGAGACCGCGCAACATGCCTCTGACACCCCAGTCAGAGGCAGGTTAATTGTCTATAATTTCATGACCTGAATTGACCGTCCCCCTAGAACCACATCATAATTCGAAGTTTGTCCACTTTGATTGGTGTATTGCCGAACAAAGGGTCTGATGGATTGGACCATTCTGGGACCTACTTCCGCATAAAACTTCTGCACTACTTCCGCATTGCGACACTATTTCTAAGAACTCTGGCATTGAATGTATGTGGATATTGCAAAACTCAAAATGTCTTACGGAAGAACTTGATGCTAAAGTTCACATATCGTACAGACAGTTATTCACATGGAATTTCTCGAGTCTCTATTGTCATAGTATTGCAGTATAAAATTGGTCACTGTGGATAGTTCTAGAACAATAGAGCTGAGGTAAACTTGTTTACCTTCTGTTCTGTGGTTATGATCATGGGGCTTTCTCGTAACCGTGACCGATTTATCATAATTAAAATGGCCGAATTACGGAGAGACCCGTATTATGAGGGTAATTGGGTCACAGCGCCATCTGTACATCTACACAGCGCCATCTGCACATGTCGATGTTTTTGGAATGATAGGCCTGTATACATACTGTTGTGGGTTAATCATTTTCGAGCTTTCTATAAGCGGTTATGATCGTATCTGGGTTAAAATCATACGTCATTGCTGTACCGGTGAAAGTTTCTTGATTTGATAGAATAATCTCGAATGCCCGATAAAGTATAAATAGCTCGACGTTTAGTGATCGAGGAGAGATTGAAACGGCTTTTATGTGGGTGCTTTAGATTATGCTACTGAACATTACCTTTGCCTTAGATTACTGACTGCTGGATTATATATTCCTGTTGGATTACTCCTGTGTTTGACCGCTGTGTTATCTACGTAATTGTACTGACGGAAACTGGACAACAGCTGAGCGGTATTAGACTATCGAAATACAGGAACGCGATTTCTGCACGTCGGCACGGACTGTATAGAGATTTGCACGTTAATACGGACTCTGAGAGATACACCGGTATAGCATTGAACAGTAAGACTTTATTTGACATTTATTTGCTGTATTGACCTACCTTAATTTGTATATGATTTTAGTATTGTAAATAAATATTTGATTGTTAATCTTCGATTTCACAAAATCTTGCTGTTGCGTTTTTCTATTATCATTCAGACGTAACAGAAATTGGGGGCCTGCCCGCGAGCTTTGTTTACATTCCAGCTTTGCAACATAGTTCTAAATTGATACATTGTCTGAATTTGTGAAGTCGAGGAGTAGTATGTTATTAGCATGTCTTTTGACCCAGCACAGTTTGCTTCAAAGCCTAGTCAGGAGGAATTTGACGAACTACGCAAAGATGATTTGTTCGCGCTGTGTAAATTCCTACAAATTAAAGTTAAAAAGTCTTGGAGAAAGCAAGAAATTAAGAAACTCATTGTTAAACATTTTGTTAGCAAACAACTTTGGGATGAAAGTGATTTTGATTTAACTGAGGAAACAGCTGATTATTTGGAAATTAAGAAATTAGAATTGCAAAAATAGCTGGAATTAAAGAAATTAGATTTAGAGAGAGAAAGAGAAGAGAAAGAAAGACAGTTTCAGTTAGAGAGAGAAAAGTTAGTAAAAGACAAAGAATTAGAGAGAGAAAAGTTAGAAAAAGAGGAAAGAGAGAAAGAGAAAGAAAGAGAGTTTCAGTTAGAATTGAAGCATATGGAATTACAGTCGCGAAGAAGTCTTGCTGCAGATGCACCTGTACAATCACAATCAAAATTTGATGCGGCTCGTCAAATACGTCTCGTCCCACCATTTCAGGAAAAAGAAGTTAATAGATATTTTCTGCATTTTGAGAAAATTGCTGAGAATTTAAACTGGCCAAAATAAAATTAGAGTTTACTTTTTCAAAGTGTTTTGATCGAAAAGGCAAGGGACATTTACACTCAATTGACGGTAGAGCAAGCATCAAATCATGATATAGTGAAGGATTTATATTTTAAAGGTTATAAATTAGTTCCTGAAGCCTATAGACAAAAGTTTCGTAGTTGTGAAAAAGAAAACTCTCATAATCATGTAGAATTTGCTCGTTCAAAATAACAGTTATTTGATAGGTGGTGTGCTTCGGTTAAAATTGACAACAACTTTGAAAACCTTAGACAGCTTATGCTGGTAGAGGAATTTAAAGGGTGTATCCATGGTGATATTAGAACATTTCTTGACGAAAAGAATGCCAACACTTTAGACGAAGCAGCCCGATTTGATGATGAATACGCTCTGACACACAAATTATCATTTGTCAATGATGTTAAGCCAAGTTCATTCCAGTCTAACATCTCAGGTAACAAATCCAGTTCTTTCTCAAGGCCTAAAACTTTTAACCCCAGTTACAAAGGTCAAAGGTCAAACACAAAGTCTCTGTCCCCCACTTTTAACACTCAAAATAAGTCTCCCGTTTCAGTTACTGTAAGAGGGACGGCATTTAATGGCTGATTGTTTTAAATTGAAAAGAAGACAACAAGATCAAGCCTTTCAAAAGCCTAGTGGTTTCCTCACTTCAAGATCTATACCCAAGCAGGTTAGTGCCGTTCATAATGTATATGACGTTAAGATGGCCAAGGACACTGTTCCTATTAGTTCTATCAAGGAAAAGTTTGACAGTTTTTCAAATCCTGTTATGGAGATTTTTGAACCATTTATCCACAATGGTTTTGTATCACTTTCAATTGATTTTTCTAATGCTACTCCTGTGAAGATTTTGCGAGACACGAGTGCGTCCCAGTCTCTTTTGTTGGCAGATATTTTGCCGTTTTCTGATTCTTCATCTGCAGGCAGTAATGTCCTGATTAAAGGGGTAGATTCTGTAAATTACACATCCGTTCCACTCCATAACATTCATCTGCCTTCCGACTTGATTTCTGGGTCTGTTACGGTGGGTATTAAAGGTAGTTTACCATTTGAGGGTGTTCAATTACTTCTTGGCAATGATCTTGCGGGAGATAAGGTCGGGGTTAACCCGATTGTAACTGACAAACCTTGTTTGGATCAGATTCATGATCCAGTTGAAGACGACCACATTTTGATAGCAAATTGGAATGTTCTAATGATAAAATTTCAAAATCACAGCTGGTTAATGAACAGCATAGTGACAAGGACATTTCCAAGTTGTTTGACAGGGCAGTAGATGAGTGTGATGTAACTCAAGAGCCTGTGTGTTACTTTTGTAAGAATGGTGTTCTTATGCGCAAATGACGACCGCCAGATGTGTCACCTGACGATGAGTGGGCAGTTCAGTATCAGATTGTGGTACCAAAGTCATATCGTTCAGATATCCTCAGACTAGCCCATGAAATACCTCTTTCAGGCCATCTAGGTGTTAACAAAACATACTACAAAATTCTAAATCATTTCTACTGGCCAAATTTAAAGAAAGATGTTGTAGGTCATGCCACACCTGTCAAATGGTAGGAAAACCAAACCAAACCATACCAAAGGCCCCCCTACATCCAATCCCTGCATTTGGGGAAGCCTTTAGTAGGGTGCTTATAGATTGCGTTGGTCCATTACCAAAAACAAGGTCAGGCAATCAATACATGTTGACAATCATGTGTGCTTCAACCAGGTTCCCTGAGGCCATTCTTTCACGGGATATTACGGCAAAAACTATTGTTAAGGCCTTAGTTAAGTTTTTCACACTTGTTGGCCTGCCCCAGTATGTTCAGTCTGATCAGGGATCTAATTTCATGTCAGGAATCTTTCAACAAGTCATGCATGAATTGGGAATAAAGCGGTATAAATCATCTGCATACCACCCAGAAAGCCAATGCGCATTAGAAAGATTCCACCAAACATTAAAGAACATGATTAGAACTTATTGTTTTGACACTGAGAAAGACTGGGATGAAGGCATACATTTGTTATTGTTTGCTGTCAGAGAGTCTGTTCAAGAGTCTTTATGCTTCAGTCCATTTGAATTAGTCTTTGGTCATACAGTTAGAGGACCACTTAGAGGACCAGTCTCTTACAATATGTGTCGGACTTTCGCACCAGGTTGACCAAAACACGTGATTGGCCATGTCAAATTTAACGTCAGCTCAAAAAGGTATGAAAATAACCTATGATAAACAAGTCCTGGTGAGAAGATACTGGCTTTTCTGCCTATTCCTGATAATCCACTTAAGGCTAGATATTATGATCCTTGTGTCATTGCAAAGAAACTAATTGACCTTAATTATGTAATTCAGACTCCTGACAGGCGTAAAAACAAAACAGTTATGTCATGTAAATATGTTAAAGTTATACATCGGCAGAGATAGCGCTAACAGTACTGTCCATCCTGTAAATGTAGTTAGTTCTGACCCTGATACTAATGAAACTTGTGAAGAGCCCATGACAGCGGCGAAATTACAGAACTCTGACATTCTACTTAATTTGGATTCCAAGTTGTGTCATCTCGAGCCAGCGCGTCAGGAAGAACTTCGAACTCTGCTTAGTCAATATGAACATTTGTTTCCCGACATTCCTACTCGGACTGATACAATTTCATATGACGTCGATGTCGGAGATTCTAATCCAGTAAAGCAGCACCCATATCGTTTGAATCCCATTAAACAAAATTACCTGAAAAAAGAGATTCAGTATTTATTGGACAATGACTTCATTGAACCAAGTAATAGTAACTGGAGTGCACCTTGTATCCACGTTCCAAAGCCAAGTGGCAGTTACAGGATGTGTACTGACTACAGAAAGGTGAACACATTGACCAAAACAGACACATTCCCTATTCCACGCATTGACGATTGCATTGATAAAGTGGGAATTACAAGCGTCTGATCCGTCATTCATAATCCAGCCGTCGTCCATTAGAGAATATCCGCGTCCATAATCCAAAGACCTATTCCATATTCCATATAACAGTATTAGCACCAAATTCAAAAAGACAATCATAGTATACATAAACATAGGCTTGTTTCCTGCAAGAGAGAAGCGGTCAACAGTTTTCAATGATGCCGGCAAGACAACATGATGTTCCAAAAATATCAAATCCGTATCTCTGATCAGTATTCTTAATCTATAATATTCGCTGTAAAGTCGTCATCTAAAGAAGGATGTATCTCAGTCACGCTTTGATTGTGACTGTTCATATGAGTACCATGAGGATCTTCAAGTATATGGGTTCATACGGCCCCTAGCCCCGGGTTAAGCGGAATTAGACACAAGTTACGAAACGTAACGCCATAGATCTTGCACGCTACGCTCGTATTTTGCTATCAGCATGCGATATGTATCGCCAAATTTGAGAAACTTTGAGTAGAGGCGCTTGGTGGTGTAGCCCTGTTTTATAAGTTTCTGCAACAATGCTTTGTGACGTTGATTAAAATCGTCACATCTAACACAGGATCTAGCAAATGCTACTAGGCGTGCCAAGTGCCAAGTTCGTGTCAAAGTTTGATCTTCTGAAAGGATTTTGGCAAGTTCCGCTGACAGATCGTGAGAAGGAAATTTCAGCATTCATCACTTCGGAGGGTCTGTTCCAGTACAAAGTTATGCCATTTGGAATGAAAAATTCTTCAGCCACGTTCCAGCGTCTCATCAACCGTGTTACTTTCGGCTTGGAAGGCTGTGAGACTTACATTGATGACGTCATTGTCTACAGCGATACATGGGAAGATCATCTACAGAGAATTCGCGCACTGTTCAACCGGCTGAGTGACGACAAGCTGACAATCAACCTTGGGAAAAGTGAATTCGGACATGCACGTGTGACATTATTGGGTCATGTTATAGGTCAGGGTCAGGTAAAACCTGTAGATGCTAAGGTCAGTGCTATCTCGCTATTTCCAAGACCAACATGTAAGAGACAACTGATGCGTTTCTTGGGTATGGTTGGTTACTACAGAAAATTTTGTCCAAATTTCTCAGATATTACTGAACCTTTAACTCGACTCTTAAGAAAGAGATAACTTTTGTTTGGACCAATGAATGTGAATCAGCTTTTGAAAAACTGGTGCCCTTATGTTACAAGAAGCCATAGATGGTGTAGACCACCCAATATGTTATTTTTCACGTAAATTTGACAAACATCAGAGAAATTATTCTACCATTGAGAAAGAATGTTTGGCAATGATATTGGCTTTACAACATTTTGATGTTTATGTTACTTTTTATCGTTGCCAATTACTGTATTCAGTGATCACAATCCACTTGTTTTCATAAGTAAGATGAAAAACAAAAATCAAAGATTGTTGAGATGGAGTTGGTGTTACAAGAATACAATATTGAAATCAGACATATTAAGGGCAAGGACAATTTGATCGCTGATTGTTTGTCTCGCATATAATGTACATATTTTTTGTCAACATTTTTGCTGTTTTGATTTTGATTTGATTTGATGCTCGATAAAGTATAAATAGCTCGACATTTAGTGATCGAGGAGAGAGTGAAACGACTTTTATGTGGGTGCTTTAGATTATGCTGCTGAACATTACCTTTGCCTTAGATTATATATTCCTGTTGGATCACTCCTGTGTTTGACCGCTGTGTTATCTACGAAATTGTACTGACGGAACCTGGACAACAGCTGAGCGGTATTGGACTATCGAAATACAGGAACGCGATTTCTGCACGTCGACACGGACTGTATAGAGATTTGCACGTTAATACGGACTCCTGAGAGATACACCGGTATAGCATTGAACAGTAAGACTTTATTTCACATTTATTTGCTGTATTGACCTAATTTAATTTGTATATGATTTTAGTATTGTAAATAAATATTTGATTGTTAATCTTCGATTTCACAAAATCTTTCTGTTGCGTTTTTCTATTACCATTTAGACGTAACACTATGCTACAGTGCCTCATCAGGATTTTATTGTTCGTCTAAGTTCATTAATACTATCGGTGTTCAAGAAAACTGATCGCCGATATATTAATGTCAGATGCCATAAAGCATTTAGCTCTACAAGGGAGATCATTCATGGTATGTTTCTTTGTTTACAGAGTTGCTCGAATTTCTTATTAATAATTTCTATGTGAAATATGGCAATAAAATATATCAACAGAATATATGTATTCAGATGGGTGCTGAGTGCACCCTTTTGGCTGACCTATATCTGTTCTCTTATGAATACGGCTATATGCAGGCGCTTTCTAAAACAGATTATTTCAAATTACAACACATATAAGGGAAGTGGGAATAGGTGCCGACATACTGACGGAGCCACATGACTTCACAGTATAGTCTTCTGGTTAACCTATTCTAAAGCATATACCAAGAAACTAACGATTCGTAATATGTGTTGTATCACGAATACAACACATATCACAACACATTTACACGTATTGTAAGGCCCGTTCCTTCTCATTTACCAAACGCTATATAGACGATCTTCTTGCTGTGGATAATCGCTATATGATTGACGCAATGAAGGATATATACCCACCTTCACTGAATTTGAAGGAAACTACAGATGACCCTAGTGGCTCATCTTATTTAAACACATATATCTCTATAAAATGAAACGGGCCTTCTCTCTCGTCGACTTTACCAAGAGATGATTACAATTTCGACATCGTAAACTATATCCCTATCTGGACAGTAATATACCAGAGGGACCTGCATATGGCGTATACATATCTCGCCTAGTATCATTTGATAGATATCAATCAACGTCACAAAATATTATTACAGAAACTTGTAAAACAGGGCTATATCATAAAACGTCTCCACTCGAAGTTTCTCAAATTTGGTGATACATATCGCATGCTGATAGCAAAATACGAGCCTATCGTACACACGTGTGTTTGGATCTTTTGGAGCACCTTCGCAAGAATTGTTGGGGGTGACAAAGCATACGCGACCATATCCATTCAATCCTGAGAGATTGCATCCACTGCATATGACAACGAATCCCGGAATGGGGTGACATGAACAGTGAAATTGATTGATTTGCAGAATGGCGATCTAATCTATGTGTGGCATCTCCCGGACAGCTCCCAGCTATTTGTTTCAATATGTCTGGGTAGATTTGCTATTCCGTGTGAATTATTCGATTTCGTCTCGATAGCGTGTGTGCTAAGACCGGAAGGTTGGATACACCAGGCAAATGAATCATCAAGGGACGCAACTGCAGTGAACCTCTTGGAGTTTCGTCCTGTGTTGAGGCCACAGAATCACAGAAATGAAAGGCCCTGGCTCGAAAAAAAACTTGAGAAACATTGGTACCTTTTCCGTTATAACTGCCATCGATCCACTGGAGACTTGACGAGAGCTCGTAGCGTATGGTAGTCCATCCCAAAAATTTGCACCTTTGCGAACGAGTCAATTCTGATATCTCTTTGTGTTGGAGCTAAAGAAATTAGCAATCTTAAGATATCTGTATTCTTAACGATGTAATCTCAAAATGTAGACTGTCATCAAGTTCTGCGAAAATCCATGAAAGCCAACCGGAAGCTGCATGGACCTGACAGTGGAGGGGGGGGGGGGAGTGTGTCTGCCAATGTAATGGACTTTGATCTGGCACACTAGGTCTGAAACCGAAAGTACGCACAGTAGCGCGCATCTTGTACACCACCGAAAATTGGTACTTGAGCTACACGTGCACATACGAGCTCGTTTCCACAACTGGATCCCTGTAAACCTGGCCTAAGTACGAAAATGTTGGGCCATACGATAGAGAGACCGACGTAGGTGGTACCACCATACACACTCGCTACCGAAAGCCTTTGTGAGAACCTCATTTTCTGATGGTTTAAAAGACTCGTAGAGACAGTATCGACAGGGGTGGAGGGGGTGAGAAAATCCACCAGAGGAAAACCGTAAGTCTCGAGAATATTCGTTTGTCCATATTATCTCTTCAAAATGGACATACCGAACAGGCCAAGCCTCAGCCTTCAGTTAAGAAAGCCGCCCCCCTCAGCAACCATGAATTTATGGCGTGCGCTTGCGCGTGAATTGCAGAGTGAGATCTGGGGAAGAATAAGGTTTATCGGAGTGTCGCTGGCCGCAGTGCATTCTGGGATTGAAGAAAGATAAACAAACCGATGAGGTGGTTCCCCAAGCCTGCAGAGGCATGGAAGCATGGGCTGGAAGTGGAAGATTTTAGAAGTTGGAAAGGCCTTCCAACTGCGAGATTTTTTGCCCCAAATGCACTCGTCAAAAATAAAATATAAACTTGTTACCCCTGTTTAGTCGCACATAAGGAAAAAAACCCCTGTTATTCTGATTGGCAAGGCTGTAAACATTTCCTGGTCGCTGTGCGTGTTCCCGCGTCGAGGCTCACAACGGGTGGGACCCACAAAACCCATAGTCAACATACTTGATTGGATTCACTCACGTACTCAAGCGGACCCTCTGATTAATTTAAGCCTAGCAGGTGGCCAGAGTTATTGCTCTCTTTTTTTAAAGCTCTTTTTCCCACACCTGCCTGAGCAACGGAGTTCTGACTGGCAAATCACAGTGCTTGTTGAACTTCTTCGAATGTTTGCGATCGTTTGGCATTTTCTGCGGGTGAATTGAATGCGCTGCCGTGTTTTTTGGGCTTCCCTCTTTTCGCGAATACCTGTATTTATTTGCTGTCACCAAAAAAACCCACTTTGCCAAAAAAACAGCGCCAGCCAGCTATGTTGTCATGTACAAAAGTTTGACAACGTGGCTTTGTTTTTCTTTCCTAAGAGGCATCAGTACACAATTAATTCTGTTACTTGTTATGTATTAGCGTTAAAAATCGGCAAAAATCCAGAAAATTCACAATGCATAAATCCACCTGGCATGTCAATATTTACCTTGTGGGACATTACCAGTGGAAGTCTTGACAGATGTTGACCATGGAAATTTCAAATTACCGCCACTGACAGCTGATTGGTACTACAGAATGTCATTCGATTTGTAAACAGGGAGCCTTCTCACCCTTCACTGATCATGTCTTCATCCACCATGCTTTTTTCAAAGTGGCCCAAATCAACACCAGGAAGTACAGTTTGAAGACTCATCTGCAAGTTGAAATATCAAATGTATCAGAAATGCTGAAAATCGCAGCTCATAAAATCCATAAAGATCTGCTCTCAAATTTCTAAACAATGTAGATCGTGGGCACCGACCCGGAAGTGATTAATTGTGTACTGATGCCTGTCAGGAATGGAACCATTGTTAAAATAAGGAATGCTCTCATCTGAACAAACCATATCCATCCCCAAACATTCTTGAGAAGGCACAGATAAAACTATGCACAGATAGAGATTTTACAGCCTATATACCAAGGGTACCCCCTTTATAATTTTCCCTCAGTTTGCCCCATATGACTTAAGACTGAGGTACAAGTAAAAAGTACAATATCTCACTAACCTGTACATATTTTCCATCTGGTAAAAAGCACCAAGTCGACAATCCTTCTGCCTATAAAAAGAAGTATAAAGCATTAACTAGATATGTTAAACACTATTTTTAATTATTTTTTTATTATTTTAATTCATTTTTTTATGAAATTATTCAAATTAAAGTTTAAAAATAAAGAAAACTTAAATTCAAAATGTGTCAAAACATAATTTGTTTTCAACCTGCTCATTTAGGCTACATTTGGTAAAAATTTCCTTCATGGCAGTGGTTAACTTCTCCATGTAATCAGTGGGTCATCCCAGTAATCTATGAAATGGGATTTAAATTTGATGTTGATACAAAGATCAAAGACATGTTTAATCCTGTAATAAGTGACAGCAAGATACACAAATGTGTACACAACACATACCAAAATATAACACAGACGTGTTTATGGTATACACAACTCCCATATAGAGAATATATGTCAGTTCAATTGGATGGATCTACATCTCATCAAGATCTTGCTGGCAGTAATTAGAAAGATGCACATATTACTTGTAAACAGTTATTATTACTGAGAAAACTCCTAAATAACGTTGAGGAATATATTCTGTGTCAGATTTCAAGTCCATGAATGCAATGTCTGCAAACAGGCAACACTTGTCAAAACACAACATAGAAGAAAAAAGGAATAAAATTCAATGACAACATATCTGATGGTCATTTGCTGATCTCTGCTACATTAACAACCATGAAAGATGAGGACAGCTGGAAGTTGCCTAACTTAAACTGCTAACTGTTTGGTGAAAGATTAAAGTGGCAACTTACAGTGAGAAAGGCCTATCTTCCAACAGAGTTGGAGGCATACCTCTGAGTCACACTGTGCGAAATTCCCAGAGTTGATGTGTGTGTGTGGGGGGGTGTGGGGAGAGGGTTGTATGGGGCTTGCTAATATTTGGTGCCTGTAATCCATGTTTCTTGCTACCTACAAGATCTCTGATATGAATATGAAAGAGAATTACATACTTATAGTCCTGGAGATAGTGGAAATGGAATGAAGAGAAAGTACTTGCTATGATGCAAATGTGACTGACAATAAACACACAACAATGAGAAACTCTCAACAGTCAGATTAACTGTTGACTCAGTTAATCAGATTTTATTTGTCTCATTAAAGTTACAAATGCAAAAGGCATTTTGGAAATTCTTTGTGTGTGGAACAAACATCTGCGTTTTTACAGGTGATATAATTAGTATTAATTTCATGTGGTTTTAGACTGATATAAAGTGAATTAATGCATAAATGATTTGAAGCATTGAAGATTTGAACTGAGGTCTCGATTTTGAAAAAAAGCATGTAATTGTATCTATGTGAATTTCCTTTCTTCCATTTACATTTTATTGTATCTTGAAAGTTCATTTGCTCATAATTACCAGCTGTGTTAAATGAACCTCGTCATATTTGGCATTGACTATTTGGCCCTAGTACTGACAAATCAGTCATTTTTTGCCTATATTTGCTCCAAAAGGTCTCAATTTTGTCACAGAAATGGCATAACAATACAAGAGATGTTACCCAGCATTATCAGTATGATATTTATTTCAACCACATTTAGCAAGAAAAAAAATAATTTTAATAATTAAAAAAATTATTAAAATTAATTAAATTTTTTATTTTTTTTGACTAATAATTTAATAACATAAATTTGAAACAACCCTAATATTTGAACTTAGTTCAGGAGTCATCATGGAAAAAATTGGGCTGATCCAGTGAAAACTGTAGCCACAGTGACGATTTAAAGTTCTCTGGTCAAATGTGAAAATGTCGTGTGACAGGAATGGAACCATTGTTAAAATAAGGAATGCTCTCATCTGAACAAACCATACCCATCCCCAAACATTCTTGAGAAGGCACAGATAAAACTATGCACAGATAGAGATTTTACAGCCTATATACCAAGGGTACGCCCTTTATAATTTCCCCTCAGTTTGCCCCATATGACTTAAGACTGAGGTACAAGTAAAAAGTACAATATCTCACTAACCTGTACATATTTTTCCATCTGGTAAAAGCACCAAGTCGACAATCCTTCTGCCTATAAAAAGAAGTATAAAGCATTAACTAGATATGTTAAACACTATTTTTAATTATTTTTTTATTATTTTAATTCATTTTTTATGAAATTATTCAAATTAAGGTCTAAAAATAAAGAAAACTTAAATTCAAAATGTGTCAAAACATAATTTGTTTTCAACCTGCTCATTTAGGCTACATTTGGTAAAAATTTCCTTCATGGCAGTGGTTAACTTCTCCATGTAATCAGTGGGTCATCCCAGTAATCTATGAAATGGGATTTAAATTTGATGTTGATACAAAGATCAAAGACATGTTTAATCCTGTAATAAGTGACAGCAAGATACACAAATGTGTACACAACACATACCAAAATATAACACAGAGGTGTTTATGGTATAGACAACTCCCATATAGAGAATATATGTCAGTTCAATTGGATGGATCTACATCTCATCAAGATCTTGCTGGCAGTAATTAGAAAGATGCACATATTACTTGTAAACAGTTATTATAACTGAGAAAACTCCTAAATAACATTGAGGAATATATTCTGTGTCAGATTTCAAGTCCACGAATGCAATGTCTGCAAACAGCCAACACTTGTCAAAACACAACATAGAAGAAAAAAAGGAATAAAATTCAATGACAACATATCTGATGGTCATTTGCTGATCTCTGCTACATTAACAACCAGGAAAGATGAGGACAGCTGGAAGTTGCCTAACTTAAACTGTTAACTGTTTGGTGAAAGATTAAAGTGGCAACTTACAGTGAGAAAGGCCTATCTTCCAACAGAGTTGGAGGCATACCTCTGAGTCACACTGTGCGAAATTCCCAGAGTTGATGTGTGTGTGTGGTGGGGGGGGGTTAGAGGGTTGTATGGGGCTTGCTAATATTTGGTGCCTGTAATCCATGTTTCTTGCTACCTACAAGATCTCTGATATGAATATGAAAGAGAATTACATACTTATAGTCCTGGAGATAGTGGAAATGGAATGAAGAGAAAGTATTTGCTATGATGCAAATGTGACTGACAATAAACACACAACAATGAGAAACCCTCAACAGTCAGATTAACTGTTGACTCAGTTAATCAGATTTTATTTGTCTCATTAAAGTTACAAATGCAAAAGGCATTTTGGAAATTCTTTGTGTGTGGAACAAACATCTGAGTTTTTACAGGTGATATAATTAGTATTAATTTCATGTGGTTTTAGACTGATATAAAGTGAATTAATGCATAAATGATTTGAAGCATTGAAGATTTGAACTGAGGTCGCGATTTTGAAAAAAAGCATGTAATTGTATCTATGTGAATTTCCTTTCTTCCATTTACATTTTATTGTATCTTGAAAGTTCATTTGCTCATAATTACCAGCTGTGTTAAATGAACCTCGTCATATTTGGCATTGACTATTTGGCCCTAGTACTGACAAATCAGTCATTTTTTGCCTATATTTGCTCCAAAAGGTCTCAATTTTGTCGCAGAAATGGCATAACAATACAAGAGATGTTACCCAGCATTATCAGTATGATATTTATTTCAACCACATTTAGCAAGAAAAATAATAATTTTAATAATTAAAAAAATTATTAAAATTAATTAAAATTTTTATTTTATTTTATTAATAATTTAATAACATAAATTTGAAACAACCCTAATATTTGAACTTAGTTCAGGAGTCATCATGGAAAAAATTGGGCTGATCCAGTAAAAACTGTAGCCACAGTGACGATTAAAAGTTCTCTGGTCAAATGTGAAAATGTCGTGTGATAGGCATCAGTACACAATTAATTCTGTTACTTGTTATGTATTAGCGTTAAAAATCGGCAAAAATCCAGAAAATTCACAATGCATAAATCCACCTGGCATGTCAATATTTACCTTGTGGGACATTACCAGTGGAAGTCTTGACAGATGTTGACCATGGAAATTTTAAATTACCGCCACTGACAGCTGATTGGTGCTACAGAATGTCATTCGATTTGTAAACAGGGAGCCTTCTCACCCTTCACTGATCATGTCTTCATCCACCATGCTTTTTCAAAGTGGCCCAAATCAACACCAGGAAGTACAGTTTGAAGACTCATCTGCAAGTTGAAATATCAAATGTATCAGAAATGCTGAAAAATCGCAGCTCATAAAATCCATAAAGATCTGCTCTCAAATTTCTAAACAATGTAGATCGTGGGCACCGACCCGGAAGTGATTAATTGTGTACTGATGCCAAGACCCAGATGTGACATGCGCACTTGACACTCCGATAAGGCTTATTCACTTTCTTCAATGGTGATTCAGTGGGAATACAGAATACAATAAGCGTTGAAGTGTGTTAAGTTTCAGTGCAAATAACATAGACATTCCGGACCGATCAAGCCTCAACCAAGCGGAGAAATATGTTCAAAGGAAACCCGAACCAGCAGTTTACCATCTACGTCAGGGAGCGTCCCGAAAATCGGACGTCCTCCCGGAAATCGGGACGTTCAGATCCACCTTGATCATACCGGAGCCCACGTATTCAAGGATACCCCCCTCCCCCAACAGTGTCGTCTTGGTCTGTTTCTTACCTGATATATTCACCGCCAGATTTTTCCCAGTCAGATGGGACAAAACAAGCAAAATACTAGTACTTATTCAACACTGCTCAACGTGAAAATATAAAAATAGCATTTGACTTTGGAAAAATGGGTCAAGGTCCTTCCTTTTTGGCTTAGTTCTGGATCATCACCAGATGCATACATATAATTAATTTGGAAAGCCTGGGTATTATTCTTCAAATATATCATAATAAACATCGAATGACTTTGTAAAATAGGTCAAGGTCAGTCAAAAGTTTAGGCTGCAAGTTCATCATCAGTCACATGTGCAATATGAATTTGGATACCCTAATTACAATCATTCAAAAAATATTGCAAACATTAGAATTTGACATTTTAAATTAGGTCAAGGCCGGCCATTTTTCATAGTCTAGTGACCCATCATCAAATGCGACTAATGTATGAATTTGGGAAGCCTGGCTATTATTCTTCAAATATATCATAATAAACATCGAATGACTTTGTAAAATAGGTCAAGGTCAGTCAAAAGTTTAGGCTGCAAGTTCATCATCAGTCACATGTGCAATATGAATTTGGATACCCTAATTACAATCATTCAAAAAATATTGCAAACATTAGAAGTTGACATTTTAAATTAGGTCAAGGCCGGCCATTTTTCATAGTCTAATGACCCATCATCAAATGCGACTAATGTATGAATTTGGGAAGCCTGGCTATAGTCCTTCAAGTGATATTTTGTCCACACCTATGGACAGACGGATAGACAGATGCTGCCAATGACAAGAACTCTTTGACCAAATTTAGTAGGGAGGTAATAATCAATCAAAATCAATTACCGTTATTTGATATAAGTTTGTGGTATACTTGGAATTTGGTCATAATCTACATCTTTGAACTGGAGTTGACAATTTCCCACTTTTCAGGCCTAGTTGAACTTGACCTACTGAACTTTTAACCTCAAAGTAAATAGGGTTATTTTCTGCCCATATGCATGGTAGCCATCAACCAATATTGAATCAATTCTGGACATGGAACAGAAGATTTTCCATTTTTTACAGGTTTTGACCTTTGACCTAAACATAAAAAAACTTCTGTCTTTGCCCTATCGGTACCCAATGTTTAGTACCAATTCATAAACTGGAGATTTCCCTCTTGTTTGCAGTTTTTTTTTTACAAGAAAGCTATTCCCCAATTACATTTGCGGACTAGTGTTAACGGGAAAATGTGACGCATACACACACGAACACACACACAAACAGCGATTATATAGCCCCAGACCGTGCGAAAATAATGCAGATCCATCCCCCCACACACACAGCTGCCACAGACAGACCTCGTACAGTCGTAAGTCTCCTCGTTCCATAAGTACACTGCGGCAGGCTTGTGTTCCGCTTGGAGAGGCATGAAACAAATCAATGGGCCATTGACTCTTCACGAGGAATATTCCAGGTACATATGACGCCA
This sequence comes from Hanleya hanleyi, assembly GCA_036873755.1. Taxonomy (NCBI): domain Eukaryota; kingdom Metazoa; phylum Mollusca; class Polyplacophora; order Lepidopleurida; family Hanleyidae; genus Hanleya; species Hanleya hanleyi. The sequence goes on along the minus strand of JAVTVY010040016.1, from coordinate 109,195 downwards.
TTACGGCATGTCACACATATTGAACGAGGACCGTACCGAGGTTTCCGTAGACCACAGTCGATGCAGATCATATACGAGACCATTATGTTTGATTAATATGATGCATGAAGACTCCTTGAAGATATTCAGGCGTCGTGAGGTAATTCAACACATGGTGAATACAACCATGTAAGAATTAAACGGTTTTAATACCTCCATGATACCACGAAATAACATTGATTCCAGAGTAGATTCGGAACACCTCTCGACTTCAGCGGAGTGAAGATAGATCCGGTACACCCAGTTATACTGTGCGCGAGATTCAGGGTGAACACAGAATACAATAAGTGTTAAGTATCACAGAAAATGTTCTAACCATATCTGGGACGAGAGCATTCACGAAGACGAAACGAACCTCATACTTTCAACGCATTACAACATTCGAGTTTGTGAACAAGAATTGAGAGATCCTTTATTTTCTCTGGTTTCTCAGGAATTACCCGTCAATATCGGATGTGTAAGAGTTGTTACACAAACTAACATGTTTGTAGGACGCGCGTCGAGATGGGTGTACGATGCAAAATTGATGTTCGATGCAAAATGCCCAAGGGGCTTCAATATACGCCCGTATATTTGGAATTACATTGATCCAAATTTCAAGGTTGTTTAATAGTCTTGATTCCAGTTGATGGCTAGCAATCCAGAGAAAGGTCTACACTTTTGTGCTTCTGAGAATGTAACATATATCACATCTTATATTGAATGATAAACTAAAATGAGCTTAACTCTTGGTAACTAGTTGACCTTGAAGCAAGAGCTGAGAGCTCACATATCCCACACTGAAATCGACAATAGTCAAACACAAGAAAATAGCAGTTTTCCTGCAAATGGATTCCTTTCAGACGAGAGAATTTTTTATGAAGGAAGAAGGAAGTGATGAAGTAAACCTTTGTTCTTGAGTTAATAAACAGGTATGAAGTTCATAAAGGACCCCTCTCCCCATTAAATTAGTAAATGTATGGTTTTTATTTCACAACAGTTTAACTAAATGTAGCTGTTTCAAACATGGGAGACAACTCCTCAGGACAATACCATATACATGTAGGGGAGAGAACCTTGAATATTCCAACCTAACACATATAGTCAGCTAATCTTGATTCAGTTTTGGGGGGACTGTGACTTTGACCTTTGCCAAATTGATCTCAAAATGCATGGCTCTTCTTTGCCATGCGAGTAAGGTATACTCAAAGTTTGTATCAATCCATACCTTGAAACTAGAGATATCGCATGGACAACAAATGTTAATGGATGAATGGACAGAACGCAACATCACATTACACGACCTCAACTTCGACAGGCATATGAAAATGTGACTTGTAATAATTTTTGATTTTGGGGTCACATTGACCTTGACCTTTGACCCGCATTTTGGTATGTAACACATCATGTCCCTCTAATGTATCTACTGGCAGAAAAAAGTTATTTTTAATAATTTCCTGATTTTGGGGTCACAGTGACCTTGACGTTCGGTCTTGACCTACATTTTGAAACATGACACATCATGTCCCCCTAATGTATCTACTGACACAAAAAAAAAGTAATTTTCAAAGATTTCTTGATTCTGGAGTCACAGTGACCTTCACTATTGATCTTGACCTAAATTTTGGTACATGACAAACTGTCTCCCCGTAATTTCTCAATGGACACAAAAAATCTTGATTTTTATCAATTTCACGATTTTGGGTTTACAGTGACCTTGACCTTTGATCTTGACCTACATTTTGGTATGTGACACATCGCATCCCCTTACTGTATCTGCTGACACAAAAAAAATGTTAATTTTAATAATTTCCTGATTTTGGGATCACAGTGACCTTTGACCTTGACCTAATTTTTGGTATGTGACACTTCATTTCCGCCTTTTGAATCCACTCAAAAGATAGTGCCACGGCACTGTAGCTCATCTGGCTGTAACTGGAGAAAGTAGCTGTGAGAAATTTTTACTAAAGAACTGCAATAGATGAGTTTCTAGCTTGTGTTGCCCCCCCCCCCCCCGAACACTAAATGATCCATGCAGTAATTTCCTGAGATTTCATGATAAAGTTTCATGGGAAATTCAAGATGCGGCCATATTGGATTTTCGAAATGGACCAACAAATGTATCTTGCACAACTGGACCACAAGGGGAACCTGTGACAAAGATCCATGCAGTAATTTCCTGAGAATTCACGATAACAAAATTTCATGGGGAAATTCAAGATGCGGCCATATTGGATTTTCAAATCGGACCAGAAAAGGTATCTTGCACAACTTGGCCCCAAGGGGAACCTGTGTATCAATTTGAGAAAGATCAATGCAGTAGTTCTTGAGAAATCGCGATAATAAAGCATCATGAGGAAATCCAAGATGGCTACCTGGTGGCCATATTGGATTTTCGAATCAAATAACAAAAGGTATCTTGCACAACTAGACCCCAAGGGGAACCTGGGTACCAAATTTGAGAAAGATCCATGCAATACTTTCTGAGAAATCATGATAACGATGTTTCATAGGGAAATCCAAGATGGCCGCCTGGTGGCCATATTAGATTTTTGAATCAGAGCAGAAAAGGTATCTTGCACAACTAGACCCCAAGGGGAACCTGTGTACCAAATTTGAGAAAGATCCATGCAGTAGTTCCTGAGAAATCGCAATAACAATGTTTCATGGAGAAATCCAAGATGGCCGCCTGTTGGCCATAATGGATTTTTGAATCAGACCACAAATGGTATCTTGCACAACTAGACCCCAAGGGGAACCTGTGTACCAAATTTGAGAAAGATTCATAGAATAGTTCCTGAGAAATCACGATAACAATGTTTCATCTGGAAATCCAAGATGGCCGCCTGGTGGCCATATTGGATTTTTGAATCAGATCACAAAAGGTATCTTGCACAACTAGGCCCCAAGGGGAACCCGTGTATCAAATTTGAGAAAGATCAATGCAGTAGATCCTGAGAAATCGCGATAACAAAGTTTCATGGGGAAATCCAAGATGGTCGCCTGGTGGCCATATTGGATGTTCAAATCAGAGCAGAAAGGTATCTTGCACAACTAGACCCCAAGGGGAACCTGTGTACCAAATTTGAGAAAGATCTATGCAGCAGTTCCTGAGAAATCGCGATAACAATGTTTCATCGGGAAATTCAAGATGGCCGCCTGGTGGCCATATTGGATTTCTGAATCAGACCACAAAAGGTATCTTGCACAACTAGACCCCAAGGGGAACCTGTGTACCAAATTTGAGAAAGATCCATGAAGTAGTTCCTGAGAAATCGCAATAACAATGTTTCATGGAGAAATCCAAGATGGCCGCCTGTTGGCCATATTGGATTTTTGAATCAGACCACAAATGGTATCTTGCACAACTAGACCCCAAGGGGAATCTGTGTATCAAATTTGAGAAATATCCATGCAGTAGTTCCTGACAAATCGCAATAACAATGTTCCATGGGGAAATCCAAGATGGCCGCCTGGTGGCCATATTGGATTTTTGAATCAGACCACAAAAGGTATCTTGCACAACTAGGCCCCAAGGGGAACCCGTGTATCAAATTTGAGAAAGATCAATGCAGTAGATCCTGAGAAATCGCGATAACAACGTTTCATGGGGAAATCCAAGATGGTCGCCTGGTGGCCATATTGGATGTTCAAATCAGAGCAGAAAGGTATCTTGCCCAACTAGACCCCAAGGGGAACCTGTGGACCAAATTTGAGAAAGATCTATGCAGTAGTTCCTGAGAAATCGCGATAACAATGTTTCATCGGGAAATTAAAGATGGCCGCCTGGTGGCCATATTGGATTTCTGAATCAGACCACAAAAGGTATCTTGCACAACTAGACCCCAAGGGGAACCTGTGTACCAAATTTGAGAAAGATCCATGAAGTAGTTCCTGAGAAATCGCAATAACAATGTTTCATGGAGAAATCCAAGATGGCCGCCTGTTGACCATATTGGATTTTTGAATCAGATCACAAATGGTATCTTGAACAACTAGACCCCAAGGGGAACCTGTGTATCAAATTTGAGAAATATCCATGCAGTAGTTCCTGACAAATCGCAATAACAATGTTCCATGGGGAAATCCAAGATGGCCGCCATATTGGATTTTTGAATCAGACCACAAAAGGTATCTTGCACAACTAGACCCCATGGGAACCTGTGTACCAAATTTGAGAAAGATCTATTCAGTGGTTCCTGAAAAATAGCGATAACAATGTTTCATCGGGAAATTCGCGATAACAAAATCTCATGGGGAAATCCAAGATGGCCGCCTGGTGGCCATATTTAAAATCGTATCGACACAGCATGAACACATTCTGGTGTACTCAGTGGGGGGAACATGGATGCCAAGTTTCAGCTTAATCGGCCAAGCGGTTTCAGAGAAGATGTTTACGGACGATGGACGATGGACGACGGACAACGCACGACGGACAATTTGATCTTGACCTACATTTTGGTATGTGACACATCGCATCACCCTAATGTATCTGCTGACAAATTTTTTTTTAATTTTAATGATTTCCTGATTTTTAGGTCACACTGACCTTTGGCCTTGATTCTGGGGTCACAGTGACCTTGACTACTGACCTGGATCTAAATTTTGGTACACGACAAAACGGCTCCCCGTAATTTTCCAACGGACTCGAAAAATCATGATTTTTAACAATTTTGGGGTCACAGTGACCTTGACCTACATTTTGGTAGGTGACACATCGTGTCCCCCTAATGCATCTACTGACACAAAAAACGTTTTTTTTAATGATTTCCTGATTTTTTTGTCACACTGACCTTTGACCTCGACCTACATTTAGTATGCGACACATCGCTTCCCCCTAGGGCATCCACTCACCAAAAATTAGAACTGTAGATAGAATACTGTCAATGATTAACGATTTCCTGATTTTAGGCAACAGTGACCTTTGACCTCTGACCTCGACTTTGGTACGCGACACATCGTCTCCACCTAGCGTATCCACTCACAAAAAATTGCAAGTGTGGATAGAAAAAGTTCACAGATATAGACTGGACACGAACACTTCAGTGATTTCCTGTTTTTAGGCCAGTGACCTTTGACCTCGACCTTCATTTTTTTACGCGACACATCGTCTCCCCGTAGGGTATCCACTCATCAAAAATTGGAACTGTAGATAGAAAACTGTCCCAGATATAGACCGGACACGAGGGACAGACAGACAGACGGACGGAAACCGCCATCACATAATACGTCCGCCTTTTGGCGGGCGTATAAAAACCAAACAAGACAATATTTACAAACAGAACTATGTTTATTTCCACAATAATCCACAGTCACAATAGAAATTACCGTTGTGTATCATTATTGGCACATCGCTCATGGCACTATAGTGATAAAGCAAAAAGAAATGTTTATCCACGATACTAAATCTGATGGAAAGATAAAAATGTACAGCGTCACATATCATTAACACTGCATGCTGGGAAATGCATCAGACCTGAATCTAAGACTTCTACCTTGATATGAACTCACACAAGCGCTTGTACGTTATTTCGTAAACAATACGTACACTGGATGTCATTGGTATTTGATCGTCCTCCAGATCAAAATATATGCATACTGTTCTACCAAACTGTTATACTGTGAATGGCGAGAGGCAGATATGCTTAAGTCAATAAAAGACTTCATTATCGGTGTCAGTTTTTCACCGTGTGAAACATGCGAGTAGAGAACAAGGTACATATCAGTTCATATCAATCCATTCAAACAAGTGTCCAATGTCAGTCCCTAAACACAAACCCCGTCCGATCAACTGTATGTTGCATTTACCGATCAGTCGATATACATTATGCTGATCTAAGGCCCTCGCAGACTGATAACTTAATTCTTATTATTGAATATAGGAGGATTATACCAATTACCAAGAGGTGGTTTACCAAAAATACCGAGGAGTGGTTTTCCAATTACCGGTGGTTGGTTTATCAGTTACCGAGAGTTGGTTTACCAATTACCAAGAGGTGGTCGTCTTTCAGATATTTTTCGGGGGAGAGAGTTAACGTGAAAATTACTCTTCTTTATTTTTCTATAATATGTAATTAATACAACATCAGACTGCGAGGGCCTTATGGCTTTGACAGATCTCTTTATCCAGGGAATTCTACACAGCAGACTTCCGGATTGAGCCGCTCTCATTATCCCGACAATACCAGCTACAGAAAAAAGCAGTGGGACAGTGGTAAAACCCGCTAATCCAATGCAGCTGCATGGGAAAATGTTCGGGGCTGAGACAGCCAATAAAAAAAAAAAAAACGCAAAAATTTACCATCATACAACCTTTGCAGAACCAATCAATCAAATACTGTATAACTTAACTGGCTATATCTGTCACTGATATACATATAACATCAATGCATATATATTTTCACCGATTAAAGACACACACTTATCCTCAAACTACCGCCTGCTGGTAACCTTGTCATACGGACAACAGAATGGTCAACTCATGACAGAATGAGCAATGGAATTGCCCATTTTTGGCATGGTAATAATAGCAATAAGTTCATTTTTATTTTCTTATAAAACTATGACTTAGCTCTGGTTTCTTCATCACAGTACGTCAAACTGATAAGCGACAAGTAAATTATTCAAATTCTAAAAAATATACATAAAACATCATCATACTATTGCATTTAACCTCTAGTCGTGCGTTCAACTCTTTTTGGACCATGACCAATGAAAGTGTGCCCAGGGGGGAAACAAATATATATGGCGAGAACTCGAGCTATACATCTTTATCATATTTGGCAAATAAATTATCTTTGGTTCTTTTGTCGCATGCAAGTGCCGACGGTTTGTGGAATAATAAAATAAGAAATCTATTCTGAGGAATATGTACAGTTCATTTCCGGTACACTCAGTAAAACTGTGCGACGTGCAAGGGAAATAAAGTGCCTCAGCTCCTTGGTCCGTTTGAGAAGAATTGTTTTCTTCAGCCAACAAATATCAACCAGTACACGGCCATTCAGAAAGAAGGTAACATTTACGTCGAGTTATTTTTAGGATCCCACTTTATGTTGGATGGGCCTGTCCCATGCGAGACACGAGCCAGTGCCGAGTTAGCACCAAATCGCCAGCAGTGAATCCAAGTGCTCTATACCACTAGGCCACCTCAACTTTGGCGATTTGGTGCCGAACTCTGAGGGTACGGATTCCAGTCTCGCACGGGACTGCCCTATTCAGCACAAGTATTTGTGCTTTACCCAGAAAGTGTGATCCTAAAAATAATTGGATTTTAATATATCGTCCTACCCGAATTAGTATTTTGCCGTTGTTAATATTCCGGTCCACAAAACTAATCAAACTAGGACAATTCCCCGCCGTCCCAAGGCCATTAATTACGGGTAGTAAATCCATACTGATATATTTTAGAAAATGTTCTCATAACAGGAGTCAATGTAAGTAAATTGCCATGTATTTCGGATCCATAGACCCGAAATCACGCTCGTTAAATGAAACTATAAATTTGGTATTCAGAAATACACAAAAATATTTTCTAGATGGTTACCAGTATTACGTGATATTTACGCTTAGACATATCCACTTAAAGGTAGTCTCGAAATTCCAAGATGGTTATACCCGTTCTTTGAAACCACTTTGCTCGATACGTCGAGGGCAGTTAACAACCAACGTCTCGGGATTTTTTTCCAGTTTAGAGCATAAATTCTCAGTCAATTTTTATTCACATCACCTAAAACAATAGAAGCTTGTTTGAATTGAGTGAAGCATTCCTATACGACATCAATACTCTGTGTTAGACACTTGTAAAAAAGTAAAGCTAAATGATTCAAATTCACCTACAGTACAACCATCTCAACAATGAGGCTATCCAAAGCTTGAGGAGAGAGAGAGAGAGAGAGAGAGAGAGAAAACCAGTCAAATTGGGAGCGAGGAACGAACATGAACTGTTCTGTGATATGACAAAGAATCTGAAAAAAAACACGCATTATGGTGTACTTCACTTTGGTGAGACATTTTGCATAAATTACAGCTTTGACATGATTGGGCCTAAGTGGTATCTCTAGGTATCCGGGACATTTGACCCATGCATACAGGATCATACACTTCTGTTCGGAATTTGTTCTTAGTCCGCAAGCACGCAGATAACACCCATGACAGCATGTGCATCGTCTTCAGGGGAGGAGATCTGTCAGACTGGGAACTAGACACAGAAAAACATTACAACCTTGACAATGTCACATGATCAGTGTGTGACATCGCACTCTGGAAAATAAAGCACTAAACTTAGGGATGGACAGGTACTGCGGGACCTAGCTAAGATTCATAGCGTCTCCCTTCCCTCAACGCTATGCCGACGACAAATACATTTCCCTGGTGGTAACTCGAACATCTCCATGGCGCACTTATTATTACCTTTGCGCCCTATTGGACCTTCATTAACTTGAGAAAATGGGCCGCCATGAATAAAAATACAGAAATGGCAGACTAGCTGGCCCTTCGTTGGTCATATATTAATTACAGACGTTAAAATTATCCCTATGGAGCCTCAAAATCACCTGAAATCGAGGGTCAAGAAGATGGGCATTTCCGTCATTATTGACCCCGTGTATACAGGGGATGATGATCACAACATCAATTATGGTATTTTTACTCATGGCGGCCCATTTTCTCAAACTAATGAAGGTCCAATAGGGCGCAAAGGTGATAAGTGCGCCATGGAGATGTTCGAGTTACCACCAGGGAAATGTATTTGTCGTCGGCATAGCTTTGAGGGAAGAGAGACGCTATGAAAATCTTAGCTATGCGGGACCCGACAAGTAAGCGATAATTTTGTGCTCCTTGTACAACGGCTCAAATCAAACCCGCTGTTTCAGGAGTACGTTATCACACAGCGAACATACATTTTATGAATTATTAGAAAGCGTACCTCGATTTATCTTCACCATTAAAACAATAAATTCAGTAAGCTCTATTCTGGTAAAAACGCGCACCTCTTCCCCATGCAAGTGCTTATATAACTGCAGAAAATTCACGAAATCTAGAAGACGAAGGGTTAAAATACTTTCTCAATACAGCATCATTATACATATATATATAAGACAAATTTAACCAGATATCGAATTAATATAATTCGATTTCAATTGCAGTTAAAATATCTAGGAGACTATCTTCCAAGAATTTCAAAATAATGCTGAAATATAGTCACTTCAAGCGTTCACTCGACCACTTAATGTCAAAACGGATCTCGGCACCATTATAAAAATATTTACAGGATGAAAATATAATAACCGCCTCAATGCTGCCAAAAACGGGATCTAGTGTTTGATTAAAGTATTCCAGTCATCTGGGGATCTGGATAGCTTGAATGTTTGTACGTTATTCGAAATATGATCAGTGACAATTTGAAGGATTGTGAAATGATGACTGATTAACAATAAAATGGAATTCTAAAAGACTGAATGTTGGCAGTGTGGTCCAAGACGAAAGATTTCCTCCTTTATATCAACAAGCCATATTGACAAGCCAGGTGAAACACTCACAGATCTATGGCTTGTCAACATGTATAAACTGTTCAAGAGCATCAGCAGACCATTGAATGATATCCCCAAAGAAGTTCTTCAAAGAAACTAGTATCAACCAGTACACCTTGCAATATATGCATCAACTTGGAAAATTATAACAAGAAAACTGATTTACTCCCTCCACCGACCCACCCCGGGAAATTAGCCTACCCCAAAATTTATGAAGTAGTGATAATCTTATAATGTAAATGGTAAAGAAAAAATATTCCACAAAGCCAGTGAAATCATTGGGAGGCTGGTCAACCCAAGGAGAGCCCTCGCGAGGATTCCTCCGGCAGAAAAATCTGGCATAGACCCCTACAAATCAATATCACCAGGAACCTCACAAGAAACTGCCAGACGCATGAATGTTACCAGCTAGTCCAACAGAATATGAAATACTTGACAGACACCAGTGAACTCATGAAGACTGACGGATTCCAGTGAACTCGTGAAGACTGACAGACACCAGTGAACTCATGAAGACTAGCAGACACCTGTGAACTCATGAAGACTAGTAGACACCAGTGAACTCATGAAGACTGACGGATTCCAGTGAACTCGTGAAGACTGACAGACACCAGTGAACTCATGAAGACTAGCAGACACCAGTGAACTCTTGAAGACTGACAGACACCGGTGAACTTGTGAAGACTGACAGACACCAGTGAACTCATGAAGACTGACAGACACCAGTGAACTCATGAAGACTGACAGACACCAGTGAACTCATGAAGACTAGTAGACACCAGTGAACTCATGAGACTGACAGACACCAGTGAACTCATGAAGACTGACAGACACCAGTGAACTCGTGAAGACTAGCAGACACCAGTGAACTCATGAAGACTGACAGACACCAGTGAACTCGTGAAGACTAGCACCAGTGAACTCATGAAGACTAGTAGACACCAGTGCACTCATGAAGACTAGCAGACACCAGTGAACTCATGAAGACTAGCAGACACCAGTGAACTCATGAACACTAGTAGATACCAGTGAACTCATGAAGACTAGTAGACACCAGTGAACTCATGAAGACTAGCAGACACCAGTGAACTCATGAAGACTAGTAGACACCAGTGAACTCATGAAGACTAGTAGACACCAGTGAACTCATGAAGACCGACGGATTCCAGTGAACTCGTGAAGACTGACAGACATCAGTGAACTCTTGAAGACTGACAGACACCAGTGAACTCATGAAAACTAGCAGACACCAGTGAACTCTTGAAGACAGACAGACACCAGTGAACTCATGAAGACTAGCAGACACCACTGAACTCATGAAGAAAAACAGACACAAGTGAACTCATGAAGGCTAGCAGACACCGGCGAACTCATGATGGCTGACAGACATCAGTGTACTCATGAACACTAGTAAACACAAGCAAACTCATGAAGACTGACAGACACCAGTGAACTGATGAAGACTAGCAGACACTGGCGAACTCATGAAGACTGACAGACACCAGTGAACTCTTGAAGACTGACAGACACCGGTGAACTCATGAAGACTAGCAGACACCGGCGAACTCATGAAGACGGACAGACACCAGTGAACTCTTGAAGACTGACAGACACCGGTGAACTCATGAAGACTAGCAGACACCGGCGAACTCCTGAAGACGGACAGACACCAGTGAACTCGTGAACACTAGCAAACACAAGCTAACTCATAAAGACTGACAGACACCAGTGAACTCCTGAAGTCTTGCAGACACTGGCGAACTCCTGAAGACTAGCAGACAATGGGGAACTCATGGAAACTAGCAGCAGATTAGCAGACACCGGCATGTTCATGATATGACCACAACAGTCCCACAGGTAAAAGCGTGAATAACTGACTACTGGCGCTGGCAAATTCATTGGTGTTAGCTTTCTCCTGAATCCTAAAAAGCACAAGGGTGGCCATGTGACCATGTCATGTGAAAAATATGAGCTTTGGAAATCAGATGGGACATGATGCAGTGTGTCCTTATAATGAATGGCGAATAATGATTCATATGAAATTTCCTAGAAAAATGTCTATGGCACGTGACACATTCATTTTGTCATCTGTCAGTTGTTGGATTTGCTACGAATGGTTTCAAAGTGTCAAAACACAGCCTGTTACGCACATGGCGTCAACAACTGTCCAGTGCAATCCTGCCAATATTGGCTGAGAATGGAATTAACACTTCATCATGGGTACTGCCTCGCCGTTCATCTTCTCCGGCAGAGTATCCAGTGGCTCCATTTCCACCAAAGCCTTCTTGTTGTTGTCATCTTCTTCATCAGGCAAGCCTTTCTCACGACGTTGTTGGGTTTCGGTGAAATTAGGTTTTGTCAAAATCTGCATTCTCTGAAATGAATAACATCAATATGATGTGACTTTTACAATATCTGGACAAATAGGAGTGAATATGAAACCCCTAATTATTCAAATCAATCATATACTATTCCTTCATCCCAAAACTTAACAATAAAGTCCTCTACACCGTCATGGATACTTTGGAAAATGTCCGCTTTGTAGTTCTTTCCCTCCGATGGGAATAGGCCTGGAACCTGATTTAGTTTTACCTCCCTTCTATCACATGATGCAATACACAAACCTGATAAATAAATGTCACGTGGGAGTCACAATACAGTTCAATTACCCTGTCACCTCCCTCATGTAACACGACATCAACTTAATTACCAACGCGAGATTCCTGGATTGGCACAGCTGGAAGCACAAGCTTGCAAGCTATAATTTGGTGTGTTGGGTTACATACATGACCTCACGCCTTGCGGCACATGTACCGACAAGTACATTAGTGTCGTGTTACATAAGCGATGCCAGATTTCAAGATGTAGATTAATGTGTGCACAAATCATCACCGTGAGTGAAAAGAGGGATAACACGTCATCCGGGTTTCATGCATTGCTGTAACCGTTTCTCTCGGTGCTGTTCCCATGTGCAGGTTCTCTGTTCCTAAAGAACTAGAAACTAAACTAAACTAAACTTAGATGAAACCAAAGAACTATCCGGAGACCTTTTTACTCACCTCATGAAATGTGCCAGGAGTTCTAATCAGCTTGAAGACCATCACACCTGGAATGAAGACAATTGATGAACAGGCCATAAGCCAGCCCAGTCCTATAGCCCAGGGTGGGTACTCGTATGTGATGGTCTTCCGTTCATATGTCAGCTCTGAGTAACTAACCACTCCCATCAGAAAGATAACCTAAAACGAGGATAATGGCCAGGCAATGATAACTATGATATTTTCTGAGATATTGTTATTTTTTTCATTTCCATCTTTGATAATCATGACAAATATACACAGTAAACCTACAAGTTAGGTTGAATGGCTCGCCGCAGGAATTGGCTCTAGTTGAAAACGACTGTCCCCAACTAGGATACACGTTTAGAGAATACGTGAATAATTCGCTTCAAAGATCAAAGCTCTGCAAGTTGACGCAGAATACTCTAATTCGCAATGGCTAAATTCTGCCAAGGCTGCGTACGGCCGGTCACAATGTCAGCATATTTTGTAGATGGCATGTATAATAAAGCAAATTAGAGTGTCCACTGGGAAGTGTGTAATGATATGCGAGACTGAATGGATAATACTGTTTGAATAATACTCCAGGCTTTATTTAATGTCGTACAAATCCCTTTTGGTTGTCTAAATACTAAAAGTAGTGTTCTCATTAGTATATCAAATTAATTGGGTCGTACCACTGAGAAAATGGGAGCAATTACTGTCCAGAACACTTTGATAACTGGGCCAACGCGGAATCCGTACATAAACTCAAGGTTGTTGCAGAATCGATTCACTCCTGAAATTAAAAAAATATAAAAACGGAATTAAACCGCATGTAAAATAGGATAATATGACCAACCAAATGGCCAGGCCAACAGTGGCTCAGTATAACGACCCTCTGTGTGGAATTACACGAACTTTAATTTATACTTTGCTGCATTTTCGGCCAGCCATATCACAATTAAATATACTTAGATTGAGATTACAATACTCTGGCCATTATTGTCCCTTCTCATATCCTTTTCTTTAGGACTTTATTACAAATGATTACAACAAATGTCCAGACTATACGAGTTGGAGACTCTTAGCGGCCGGGTATACTTAGCGATCACAGGGTTGCTGTAGTTCTGTATAATATCTTACCAAACTCCATACGCGACATTCCTACAGAACGCACGTGTTTTCCACGAAACAATGGAAAATTTTCCAGATAAACAAAGCTTCATTTCCGGTAAAAAACAAAGCTTCATTTCCGGTAAATCAGTACACATCGTTCTTTCGCATCGTTATCTGTGATAGGCAAACCAAAATCATCTCAGTGTTTTTTTTTTGTCATATTTTTGATACCATATTTTGATTTCCATATTTTCCAGATCCTCCCCCGAAAATCTTGTTTATGATTGAATGATACGCAAGCAGCAAAATAACAAACAAGAGCCCAAGGGCTTCAATATACGCCCGTTTATCTGGAATTACATTGGTCCAAATTTCAATGTTGTTTAATAGCCTTGTTTTAATAGCCTCGATAGCCTTGTGCGTCTGAGAATGTAACATATATCACATCTTATAGTGAATGATAAACTAAAATGAGCTCAACTCTTGGTAACTAGTTAACCTTGAAGCAAGAGCTGAGAGCTCACATATCCCACACTGAAATCGACAATAGTCAAACACATGAAAATAGTAGTTTTCCTGCAAATGTTTCTCATGAAGGAAAAAGTGATTTAGTAAACCTTTGTTCTTGAGTTAATAAACAGATATGAAGTTCATAAAGGACCCCCTCCCTGTTAAATTAGTAAATGTATGGTTTTTATTTCACAACAGTTTAACTGAATGTAGCTGTTTCAAACATGGGAGACAACTCCACAGGACAATACCATATACATGTACATGTAGGGGAGAGAATATTCCAACCTAACACATAGAGTCAGATAAACTTGATTCAGTTTTGGGAGACTGTGACCTTGACCTTTGACAAATTGATCTAAAAATTTATGGCTCCTCTTTGCCATGTGAGTAAGACATACTGGTACTCAAAGTTTGGTAGCAATCCATACCTTGCAACTGGAGATATCGCATGGACAACAAATGTTAATGGATGAATGGACAGAAGGCAACATCGCATTACATGACCTCGTCTTCGACAGGCATATGAAAATGTGACTTTTAATGATTTGTTGATTTTGGGGTCACAGTGACCTTGACCGTTGACCCACATTTTGGTATGTAACACATGTCCCTCTAATGTATCTACTGGCAAAAACAAGTTATTTTTAATGATTTCCTGATTTTGGGGTCACAGTGACCTTCACCTTTGACCTTGACCTAAATTCTGGTACACGACACATCGTCTTCCCTCAATGTATCAATGGACACAAAAAAAATCATGATTTTTATGAATTTCATGATTTTGGGGCTCACAGTGACCTTGACATTCGGCCTTGACCTACATTCTGGTACGGGACACATCATGTTCCCCTAATGTATCTACTGACACAAAAAAAGGTAATTTTCAATGACAAACCGTCTCCACAAAATATAATGATTTTTAACAATTTCATGATTTTGGGGTCACAGTGACCTTAACCTTTGACCTTGACCTACATTTTGGTATGTGACACATCGTGTCCCCCTAATTTATCTACCGACACAAAAAGATGTCATTTTTAATAATTTCCTGATTTTGGGGTCACTGACCTTTGACCTTGACCTAATTTTTGGTATGCGACACTTCATTTCCGCCTATTGAATCCACTCGCAAAAAATTGGTAATTTTTAATGATTTCCTGTTTTTTAGGTCACACTGACCGTTGACCTTGATTCTGGGGTGACAGTGACCTTGACTATTGACCTGGATCTAAATTTTGGTATATGACAAAACCACTCCCCGTAATTTCCCAATGGATTCAAAAAATCATGATTTTTAACAATTTTTGGGTCACAGTGACCTTGACCTACATTTTGATATGTGACACATCGTGTCCCCCTAATGTATCTGACACAAAAAAAAATTATTTTTAATAATTTCCTGACCTTTGACCTTGTGACCTTTGACCTTGACCTATTTCTTGGTATGTGACACTTCATTTCCCCCTATTGAATCCACTCACAAAAAATTAGAAATTTTTGATGATTTCCTGATTTTTCACAGTGACCTTGACTATTGACCTGGATCTAAATTTTGGTATATGACAAAACCACTCCCCGTAATTTTCCAATGGACTAAAAAAATCATGATTTTTAACAATTTTTGGGTCACAGTGACCTTGACCTTTGACCTTGACCTACATTTTGATATGTGACACATCGTGTCCCCCTAATGTATCTACTGACGCAAAAAAATGTTATTTTTAATAATTTCCTGACCTTTGACCTTGACCTATTTCTTGGTATGTGACACTTCACTTCCCCCTATTGAATCCACTCACAAAAAATTAGAAATTTTTGATGATTTCCTGATTTTTCGGTCAAACTGGCCTTTGACCTCAGACCTCGACCTACATTTGGTATGTAACACATCGTTCCCCCCTAGGGCATCCACTCACCAAAAATTAGAACTGTAGGTAGAAAACTGTCAATGATCAATGATTTCCTGATTTTAGGCAACAGTACAGTGACCTTTGACCTCTGACCTCGACCTTAATTTTGGTACGCGACACATCGTCTCCACCTAGCGTATTCACTCACGAAAAAGTGCGACTTTGGATAGAAAACGTTCACAGATATAGACCGGACACGAATACTTCAGTGATTTCCTGTTCTTTAGGCCAGTGACCTTTGACCTCTGATCTCAACCTTCAGTTTGGTACGCGACACATCGTCTCCGTGTGGGGTATCCACTCACCAAAAATTGGAACTGTAAACAGAAAACTGTTCCAGATATAGACCGGACACGACGGACGGAAACTGCCATCACATAATACGTCCGCCTTTTGGCGGGCGTATAAAAAGAACAGGCAGATCCAAAGAGTTTGGAGATGAAGTATTCTTACCATAAACGTAACTTATGGATACACATTCGAAGAATGCAACGATCAAGACGATACGGCTGGCCGAGTAATAGTCAAACAGCTGGAAGACGTACATGCCGCCCTGAAAATCAAAACCAACAACAATGAAGGACGAAAAATGCATAAAAAATAATGTTATATCACCGTGATTGCATTTAAATACGGAACATTTGACCAGAGATGTTAGGGACAGAATTTGCGGTATATGCACGGGTATATCTTATCAGGTTATAAACCGTTCGGAAGAAAACTGCTGCAACATCACTGTCTCACCCACTTTACCTTTCACAGTTGTCGACAATGATTCATGGATTAGAGACATGAATGTTAATGTACAGCACGAGTAATTAATGCCATCAATATAAATGCTCAACGTCACACGAGAAGATGATTCATTTGACCCGATTCGATAAGGCACGTACAATATATACACTTTGTCCAACAACAACCCAGTTGATGCCCGGCTAGTTCATGGTGGAAGTCTCGGTCTACATATCTACCCAGGATATCTAGGCTTATACACGGGTTAATTATTCCACATATGAAAATGGCGAAAGACCATAGTTTACCTCTGTCACCATGGACAAGCCAATGAGAAAGCAGGCCAGACAAACGGCAGCGATGAACAATTCCTTCTGAGGGCTGCGACGTAAGTGATGAGGGAAGACATCCCCCACAGCAGTGATGAAGCCTTCAACACCTACAAACTGATAATAGAATACAGCTCTGTTATCATAGTACACGTAGTTTAAAATTAAGGTCTCAGATTGAAAGTGGCACAAGGCGTCCAAGGTTAGCGACATGCTCGTTCAGAAAAGGCAAAATGACCAAGGTACTTTTCCTACGAAGTAGGCTCTCATTTGCAAATTGTCCAGTAATGAGTGAGTGAGTGAGTCAGTTCATCCGAATCCTTTTGTCGGCATCGTTGGAGTTTTCGGCATCTTGAGTTTGGCATGAACGTGCATTAGGGGAGTGTTACCAGCAAGTTCTGAGCTGACCTAATTTTTATGAAAATTTGACCTACTTAGGTTACCTATAACATTACGCTTGGCCACCAATTCATCTAGGTGACCTATAACATTACGCTTCGACCCCCAAGTCATCTTCCTCATCCTTCTTCGTAGGTCCTGTGACGTTAGTCACACTACTCATGTCTCTGTAAGACTTTCATTTTATAGCCAGCATAGGCAGGCCTCCACTTGAGGAGTTCAAAATAATAAGAGCGATCGACTGCAAATTGTTTCTTTTGTAGAGTTCAGGCTGAAGTGGAACAGAGAAGAGTTCTCAAGCTCCCTCACTTCAAATATAGATTTGTTTCAACTGTATGCGTGGGTCGGTGTACTTTAATGGGAATATTCATCACTTCACTAGCAGTTACATCAATCTGATTGAAAACAAATCCAGAAACTCCCCCCTCTGTCCGTGCATAAAATTCTGCACAAGTCCCGGAAATTTCTCACTCCCATAATATTGTGCCGATGACATGAAGTCCTATTTCAACTAGGATAGTCAGGTTGACAACCAATACACAGAACGAAGTGTCCCCACGTGGTGTTGACTATATCACCCTGGTCTGACGTCGAAACTTATAGCATCCTCTTACGCAACTTAGTTCGGATAATCGGACAATTCGGATAAATACCAAGCAATAGATAATTCTTCATCACTTTTCGCAATTGTTTGGATCGGTCATATATTTTTCCCTACAGCAAGGCAATTCTAATTTTGTTTATTTTGAAATATGTCAGTTTACCGTGACTAAGTTATAAATTCCGGTGAGTTGGTTGCGTAAGAAGACGTCTGTCCTATTATAATGATTGGTAAAATATTTAATAA
Organism: Hanleya hanleyi; assembly: GCA_036873755.1. Lineage (NCBI taxonomy): Eukaryota > Metazoa > Mollusca > Polyplacophora > Lepidopleurida > Hanleyidae > Hanleya > Hanleya hanleyi. The sequence goes on along the minus strand of JAVTVY010040016.1, from coordinate 90,763 downwards.
CTGAATAACATCAATTTTCATTATTGGATTTCCACCTGGCATATGTATACATATTTACCCCATGTCACTCTGTAGACCAGGGAGAAAATAAAGTTTACACTACCAAAATATAACTGCAGCAGTTGTTAGCGATCAAAGCTAATGATCTGGCGGTAATATATCAATTTGAGAAGATCGAAACTCAACATGATGGTCGATTTATTACACATCCCGCTGACTGATTTAGTGTAATCAAATTAGATATTTGATGAATGGTACAGCAGTTCGTGTCATGTACGGCGGATGAATGGAAGGACATGGGAAGATCCGCCTCATTAGCAGAGAGCCTGAAAATACCGGTAGTTAATTTAATGATTGCTTGCTGTGAAATGGAATTATTTCGGAGTCGGTATAATTTGTAAAGTTTCCATTTTCTTTAATTCGGCTGTTAATTATTACTAACTGATTATTAACATTTGTCATTTCAGTGCGACTGCATCCTTACCTGACTGTCTAAGCCCAGTAGCATAAGCATGAGGAAAAACATAACAGACCAGAGCGGGGCGACGGGCATCTGTGCCAGAGCTTCCGGGTAAGCGATGAAGGCCAGGCCTGGACCTGTATCATTAAACATATGATGATCAATCACGGAGAAAACAAAGCAGCAGAAAAGATACGGTACTGCAGCCACAGGGCAGATATAAAGGAAACCAAGAATATTATATTATTAACCCAAGTTTGCTTATCAGCTACAGGAATATAGTTACATGTACAATTCATTAATCAAATATTTGAAAACTGCACACTGGTCTTTAATATACGAATAGAAGCGACATAGCAAATATTCTAATATAGAGTATAGAATTAAAGTATGACAAAAAGAAATACGTAAAACTTTTAATCACATGCGTCTGTTGTGAGTTAATGATCCATAAAATGTATGTGTTCAACGTTTCCTTGTAATTTATTTACCCCCATGTTGAGCCATGCACCTGAATTTATTTCGAACTTCCATCGATATAGTGAACAGACCCTAATTAACCGGGGAAGATTTCCGAACGCTTTGCCGGCCAGACGTGCTGTCAGATCGCCCCAGGGACGATAGCCCGTCTGCAGCAGACATATCCTTTCTTCAGGGAAAATCGCTTTTCCAATTTCCCTGGTCCGTTTCCATGGCAACCAAGGCTGTCTGGGCTGTTGGTTCAGTTATAAAGTACACGTCTGCCCATTATAAGCGGGATGGATGGATAAAATCCAATATCAACTCCGATTTCAACTGATGAGGTTGGCGGCCGTGGAATCATTGGGCTGCATGAACACAATTGTCATCGTCGAATTTTACATTACCGGCCTTAACTATTCATCCCTGTACAATAATAAACTCGGTCAGGACGCAATCATTGTAATTTGGCGAGACGATGAGCTCAGGGGATTAACAATAAAGGCTGAATAGTAGTCCGATATACAATTCTATAGTTTCGAGCAATAAAACCATAATTTATTTTTTAAATCCTCAGAACGACATTTGTTAATATCTTTGAGAGCTACCTACTGAATTTAACACTGGAACGATGATTGGCATATACCACCGTGATCCACAGAGAGCTGATGCGATTTGATAGACAAAAGTAGCTTTCTGGAGTCCGGTTGAATCTCTCTCAAATTATTAGCCATAAAGCGAGAAACCGACTCGTTTCTGGAGTACCAGTTTTTTTTCTGCGGTTATTATGCAGATCCATAAGCATATTATTCATATTTTAAAATGAATAGATAAATAAACGGGATTTATCTCACATTTGGCAGCTTTGCCAGTTTAACACAAGATTCATAGGCGTCCCAGAATTTCTTAAGAGGGGGTCGTGTCCTATGCTTACTTATTGTCGAGTCCAGTAGCCTGCTGTCCAACCGTTACATCCGAAAGTAACATATATGGTTGGGCGCTAAGGGGGTCGTTCGCACCCAACGAACCCCCCTAACGACGCACTTGAGATTGTGACGAGAACAACACGGGACTACTCAGTGACCAGTGTAAAAGAAAAGATTTTGTCAAGTAGGAATAAATGTTCGGTCCATAAATCTTTTGGCAAAGACATTTATTTCTGATTTGCAACTCAGATGAAAGACATTTATTCCTGATTTCCAACTCCGGTAAGACATTTATTCCTGATTTCCAACTTCGGTAAGACATTTATTCCTGATTTGCAACTCCGGTAAGACATTTATTCCTGATTTGCAACTCCGGTAAGACATTTATTCCTGATTTCCAACTCCGGTAAGACATTTATTCCTGATTTGCAACTCCGGTAAGACATTTATTCCTGATTTGCAACTCCGGTAAGACATTTTCCTGGAGAGAAAAATCTGAGGGACATTGTTTCCTGGAATATTCATTCTTGTCACACCGCGCATATAACGCGTGGCCATCGTAAAGAGAAGATATACCTTAATATTCCCCAAAACATGCCGATATGCAATAAATGTATATGGGCGTCGTTGGAAATGAATAGAAGCATTGAAGTTACGAAATGAGCTAATTGATCAATATCATGTGTAACTAATTTTGTTTAACGAACTTGAGTATTTTCTTATTTTTTATATCATTTATATATTACTTTTCTTGCTTCATACACTAATTTATACATGTAACATCTGTTTGGGCTCTCAAGCCAGCACTTCATGTATGGGAGAAAAGCCTTTGAGGCTTATTCCTGCAATAAACATTCATTCATAAAGATCGCAAAACGCCGATTCAAATGAGCACGCAAACAGCAGCTATTCCAAGTCGTATTCTCTCCAGGTCTAACCCATGTTGCCGTTGCCGTTGCCGTTGTCGACAAAGACCTATTTGTGTTAAATTCTCAAGGTTTCGTAACGACCAATCACATTTGCTGGAAAAGCATGCAACTAATGTCAACTCATCTTCATTTTATCCAGCCAATTTCTACGTTCTCACTTCGAGCCTGCCTTGATTTGTCTGACCCCCTTCAGTGTTCAAAATCCGAGGTGTAAATTTCACCTACGAACGAGAGACGAACCAATCAGAACGTACACGCCGATTGTGAGTAGAGTGACGTCATCCCCAATTAGCGGCGTCATTCCTCCTAATATGGTGTTTGTATTAGCCGCCTATATAGGTCGGGCAATCAAAAACGCTCTTCTACGACCCATTTCGAAATTCAAATGTTTCCAGTGACGTCTCGTGTCTATTTATTTGAACATTGTAGGGGGCCAGATATATCAAGGGAAGTTCGAAGTGGGAACGTGGAAATTGGCGTGACAAAATAAAGACGATGTCTACTGTCAGCGCCGGTGTTATCCCATAATTTTGTAGTACATTTGAGGTAGTTCAAAACAACCTTTTGGTTGGTCGCAATAGGTCACGGGTTTTACTCATGAATAATGCACGAAATAAAGACCCGGTGCGATATTTCAGCCAGAGGCATATCGTGGATGCGTACGTGCCTCTGGAAGAGCGAGAATGCTGGGTTTTGTCCAAGGGAGGACCTGCGAATCTCAGTTCTTGAGAGCATGATCATGGTGTGGCGATGGCGCCAACTTGATTGTCCTTCCTTTCACTATTCTTTGGAGAAAACCTCACCCCAATCAACCCAATTAACCAATTAACAACAGTAGCGAATCCCTGTGTAACTTCATTTGAGAGTTAGAACTCTCGACTGGCTATTGAAATGAACCTAAGCAACATATTCTTGTCACGAGTCTTTTTGCGGAAACACTCTATTGAGTTAATACACAACTATATTTAGGATAGCACTCAAAATAATTGGATGATATTAATCACGTTCTAAATGACATCAATAAATGAATCTATATGTAATATCAAGCCGACAAGCCCTAAATCTGCCTCATTAAACAATGAATCGACTTGGGGAGTAGCCCCAGGTTGTGTTTCCAAATCAACAGAACAACAAAAAGTATAAATGTGTATAAAAGCATATATGTATACTACGGTATTCCCCTAAAAACAAAAACAGGAAAAACATGAGATTGGCTTTCCCCAAGTGATTGTGACCCATGTGTAGTGTGAATTGGGGAGGAGATAGTTCTATGTGGGATGATCAAGATATACCGGTAGTTGGTTACATTCAGGCATATAGGACAGAAATAGAAAAATTCTATATCTGTAAAGGGGCATAACTCTGTAAAATATAGGTCGAGGGGAGCCACTTTCGATAGGCGTCTGACTTAGCACTCTGTAAAATAAGAACGAGACGAATAAGCTGTACCGAACATGGATCTGCAGATTTAACTTGTACATTCAGCTACAGATAACAAAATTGGAGATTATTACATCTGAAAGGGGCATAACTCCATAAGCCGAGGCGAGAAATCCTTTGTTGGCTTGTAGAATACAACAATATAAATAAGTTTCCAAAATATAGTAGCTATACCAAACACAGTTCTGCAGATATAGTTGGTTACATTCAGGCATATAGGACAGAAATAGAAATTAATATATCAGTAAAGGGAGAAGCCACTTTCAATAGGCGTCTGACTTAGCACTAGATAAATAAGTGTAGAAAATTTGGTGGTTGTATCTCAAGCGGTTTTGCCTAAAATGCGTTAACGGACGGACGGACGTACATGGCAACGACAATACCCCGAGGCCAAAATGGCCGAGGGGTAAAAAACGAATGACACATTGAACTTACCAGACTCGGCCACATCAGCCACGGATACGCCCTGTTTGTGGGCCATGAAGCCTAGAACGGAGAAAATGACAAACCCGGCCAAGAGACTAGTGAACGAATTGGTCATTGCAAACAGTGCCGAATCCCTACAAAACAACAGAGCTTGGTATTAGGGGGAATTTGTATTATGTGGTCATTATTTCATATTTTTGTTTGCCTATAAATTGTATAAATGTATGGTTTATACCAAATCTCACCAGTCCTCTACGAAGACTGAAAAAAATGGGCCACAAATTCAAAATGGTAGTGCTAACCTGCGCTTAACTTCGACGCTATTGGGCTGGAGGCATAATAATGTTGTAGTGACCGAGTTCTCCGGCCGCGAGTTGAACCACCGACCCCTGGCTTACCAGCTCAGCGCCCTACCAACTGAGCTAAAGGGAAATTCCCGCTAGCTACACGCTAGTACAGGGACTGGGTGAACCCACTTCCTACCACACTCTTCTCCGTCACGAAGAACCGCCATCCTCTTTCCCTATCAACCCTGGGGCTAGCCTGACAAGCTTCCCCATTCCCTCCCTCGTACCAACCTATCCTTCCCAGCACCTCAACTCGACAATCAGATCATCACCAACCACTTCCTAATCTCGACAACATGACCATCGACCCAACCCACTCCCATTCCCGCAAGGATTCTACCGGCGACGCCAATGTTGTAGTGACCGAGTTCTCCGGCCGCGAGTTGAACCACCGACCCCTGGCTTACCAGCTCAGCGCCCTACCAACTGATCTAAAGGGAAATTCCCGCTAGCTACACGCTAGTACAGGCACTGGGTGAACCCACTTCCTACCACAATAATATACGGGTGGGAGTTATATGGGTGCGAGGTGTTTCATGTGTGGGAGGTATATGTGTGGGAAGTTTTACAGGCGGGAGGTATGATGGGTGGCGCAATCTAGGCGCTTGTTTTATTGTCATTGCATACACCGCGAACAAAATTGTGACGACGCCAGTTTAGCAGCAGACTTATGATGAAAAGAACACGATTTTATGTTGAAATCCACATTCTCACCAAACTTCCGTAGTGTTTTAGAGACATTTTTTTCAATTAGCATAAAGTATACATGTTGTTGTATGCTCAGAATATAGGCAGTGAAGGTCGAGTAGAACATTTATACAACAATTGCCTTATTCTCTCTGTGAACAGATGGTGATTGACCAGCCGAGAACCAAAAGCTAATTTGACTAACCTACATTTCTCAGCCATCGTTATGCAGCGGTTCATTTAATCATACCTTATACCCAAGAAAACCACCACATGTGAACCCCACTTGACCCTGTACCCAAAAACAATATCTCTGCCTGACTGAAGCATAAATAATATGAATGGCTATTTTTAATAATGTAGCCCATAGAGTCAAGTAGGCCCTACTCTCAACATGTTTGCTAAATTCTGTACAAAATCATAGCTGATACAAGTTTTTGATCGATTTGATAAAGTGTGTAACTAATTCAGAGGCAGACATTTCAAGCGTAAACCATACATCAGTTACACAAGTACACTCACCCAAAGTTACGAACGATTGTTCTATTTTTTTTTGTGGGGGAAATTCTTCTTCAGGAGCTAAAGCTAATCCGCCAAATTATTTTACCAAACCATGTCAGGCTGTTTTGACGTTCAACAGATATATGCGAGAACCTCTCTAAAATGGAGGTACGAAAGGTTGTTTTGACTTATTCATCAAAACGCTCCAAAATCTTCAGACGACTTGCCTTATACATAGTTACAGTGGTTTTCCAATGAAGTGTGCATAGTTTAATTGTTAATAGAGAACAAAACATGTCGTCCATTCCTATGCAAATTAGAAAGACGACAATTTGTGTGTTTTTTTTTTAAATACCATCCGATGCGCGGATATATATATATCCATGGTCGCCTATGGCGGATGTCTCTTCGTTCGGTATGTATTCTTGAATTTATTTGACAAAAACGAACTTTTTTACCTCCATTTTGGAAAGGTAGTTCTCTCTAACCTATTCAAGATTACGATTAAATAATCGCTTGTTGTAGAGGTTGAGTGAGAACAGAGGCCGCGGTAGGTGACGGGGTATGCGGGCAAGCTTTTCAGCACTACAAATGAAGGAAGTTGAACTCCCCCACTATTTCACCCCCTCCCACCTTCGACATTGGTTACAGGATACATAAAGAACTTGCACCAAGTCGTCCTGGTTGACAGTGATTTGGAATTCATGTTCGTTTCTCCTTAACCAAAAAATGGTTCTCTCAAGGCCACTGGGGGGAACCCTTCACAGATATATGCGAGAAAAGAATCCTTTTAGAGGATTTTTATTAAACCTTTTGAACGTCGGATCATCTGGTCTGAAGCAACATTTATCCTGCGAGTGTAAACGTAAATAAGTACGGTGCATACTTTATCAGCGACGGCTTTCTTCTGGATGTCGAATCTGACATCTTCATAATTGCTATTTAATGAGTTTGCTGATGTTCTGGATTCAGTTATGAGATCAACAGAAAAACATGAACTCGCCCAACGCCGAGAACTTTCCAGTCTTGGATGGTTCACATAGGGTCTTACTTAAGGAACAAGCAATCGGTGGCAACAAGCAGTTGGGGATAATGATTTCCAATAGCCTATCTCCTTTCCGCAATCACATGTAGATTCGTCTAAATGCGAGGATCTTATTCGTAGTCAAACTTGAGATATGGCGATAACAAAGCAATCGATGACAAATGGGCAAATTTTGACCTCGTGACCCAGAAAAAATGGATCAATCTAATTAATTTTCAAAAGACTTTTGCTACGTCCCAGCATGCATGTGTGAGTCAAGTTTGGGGTTCCAAGGCGTACCGGTAATCATTATTGAGATAACCAAATCCAAACGGACGGACACGTACAGGTCTACAAGATGACAATACCTCAAGTCAGGTTTAGCAGTAGCCAAGTCGAACAAGGCACGTCTTGCATTAGCCAAATATCACATATGTTCTCATCAGAATACGATTTGGTGAGGTCACAGCTCTATAAATATTCCCTTGTCTATATTTGGAGAAGTGCCCCTGTATAGTCTCTTCAAAGTTGTTCGAAGACTAAGAAAACTTCCCGTTTGGTAAGCAGGACAACCATCGCTTGCCATATTTGGAGATCACGTTGTTGGCAAGCTCATATCTTGATTGGCTATATGCCATCACGAGCGATTATGGCTTGAATAAATTACCACATTCAATAGGTCAAGGGAAATGACGGAACGTTAGTGTAGTATTCAACTTGAAACGTGAAGATGTAGTAGCCCACGAAAACATGTGTCTGGTGTAAGTTGAGTGAACCTATAGGTTCTAGAGATATCGTGGTGACAACCATCGGCTCTTGATGGAGTTTTACCTGGTAACCCAGAAAAATAGGTCATTCTCACTAATTTCCCAAAAGCGTTTGTTCCGTGAAATATGCATGTGTGCTGGAAGTAAGGTGTTAACAAGAAAATGGAGTAATGACGGACAGACGTACATGCCGACGACAATCCCCCCAAAGGACAATTATGGCCGAATGGTAAAAATGAACTGCTTTCCGTCAGGTCACATTTGCGAACTCATTTTCCATAGTATGTTTGCTTTCACCAATCTGTCGTTATGTCGAGATGATGTGATTAGAGGTGTGACTGCAGATTCAACATTTGATCACCAGTATAATCTGAGTGTGCCTGTATGTTTATACGCTCATATAAAAACTAGTCAGTTGACTTTATCACGAAACCGAAGCGCCTGTATACAAACGATAGACATAGGTGTTTCCAGGGTCTAAAGTTTGGCGCAAAAACGGTACCAAATGTAGTCTATCATTGGGTAAACACGTCGATTGATATCAACACCTTGTAGGAGTTACGTGCTCTGGGGCAGAGATTGCAGGATGGCGGAGGAGTCACCGCATCTGGCAGGCATTTGTTACTGAGCCAAAACTTCATAAACTCTGAAGCCGCGATTTCCTGTCGACTTTTGCCTGAAGGGTAAATCAGCAAGCTAAAGCAACTACAGGGATTTGTTTTAGACATTCACCGGTCTGTCTTAAGCCGAGTTGTTTGCATTCAGACGATGGCACCGATAACATTTGGCATGAAGATAACCTTACATATTTGTAACATGTTCTGACGCAGTTCAGGCGATGTTTACAAAAGCGGAGAAACTCGGCACGAATCTTCGTTTCCCTACTCTCTCACGAACTTTGCGCAGTTATGCAATTTTCTCGGAGCTCCTTGCTGTGGGGGAGGAACTAGCCAAGTAGGGAGGAACACGATATATATGGGACTACGGTCATGCAAAAGACTTCGAACTTGAACGCCACATGTTAGTACTCAATTCAGCAAATAAATCCCCGAAGGCCAAATAAAAGGTTTCCAAAACATTCATTAAATGAAGCCCAAATAAGACAAGACAATATAAGAGCCGCAGATATCTCATGTGATGAGATGCTCATCTCCGCCACATTCTCGGTATTACTGGGTGTTTATCGATAATGATTGACATGGGTAGCGAAAGAAAGCTATGCAAAATACATCCAGTATATTTAGTAGAATAATCGGCAAGTTAGATGGACAACTCTTTCCCAGATAACACATCTTCGTTGGAACAACGTAGACACTTGGTTGAACAAGAGCCCAAGGGGCTTCAATATACGCCCGTATATCTGGAATTACATTGGTTCAAATTTCAAGGTTGTTCAATAGCCTTGATTCCAATTGATCTAGCAATTATGAAAATGTAACATATATATCACATCTTATATTGAATGATAAACTAAAATGAGCTTAACTCTTGGTAACTAGTTGACCTTGAAGCAAGAGCCGAGAGCTCACATATCCCACACTGAAATCGACAATAGTCAAACACAAAAAAATAGTAGTTTTCCTGCAAATGGATTCCTTTCAGACGAGAGAATTTTTCATGAAGGAAGAAGAAAGTGATGAAGTAAACCTTTGTTCTTGAGTTAATCAACAGGTGTGAAGTTCATAAAGGACTCCTCTCCCCATTAAATTAGTAAATGTATGCTTTTTATTTCACAACAGTTTAACTAAATGAAGCGTTTCAAACATGGGAGACAACTCCACAGGACAATACCATATAAATGCAGGGGAAAGAACTTCGAATATTCCAACAATATTCCAACACATTTAGTCAGCTAAGCTTGATTCAGTTTTGGGGGACTGCAACCTAGACCTTTGACAAATTGATCTCGTATGTATGGCTCCATGCGAGTAAGGTATATTCAAAGTTTGGTACCAATCCATACCTTGAAACTAGAGCTATCGCATGGACAACAAATGTTAATGGATGAATGGACAGAACGCAACATCACATTACACGACCTCGTCTTCGATAGGCATATGAAAATGTGATTTTTAATGATTTCTTGATTTCGGGGTCACAGTGACCTTGACCTTTGACCTTGACCTCAATTTTGGTACACAACACATCGTCTTCCCTCAATCTATCAATGCACACAAAAAATCATGATTTTTAATGATTTCCTGATTTTGGGGTCACAGTGACCTTGACCTTGGCCTAAATTTTGGTACATGACAAACCGTCTCCCCTCAATTTCTCAATGGACACAAAAGATCATGATTTTTAACAATTTCACGATTTTGGGGTCACAGTGACCTTGACCTTTGACCTTGACCTACATTTTGGTATGTGACACATTGTGTCCCCTAATGTATCTACTGACACAAAAAATGTTATTTTTAATAATTTCCTAATTTTGGGGTCAGTGACCTTTGATCTTGAGCTAATTTTTGGTATGCATCACTTCATTTCTGCCTATTGAATCCACTCACAAAAAATTTAAATTTTTTAACGATTTCCTGATTTTTCGATCACACTGACCTTTGACCTCTGGCATTTAATATGCAACACATCGTCCCCCCACCTAGGGCATCCACTCACCAAAACTTAGAACTGTAGATAGAAAACTGTCAACGATCAATTATTTCCTGATTTTTGGCAACAGTGACCTTAGACCTCTGACCTCGACCTTAATTTTGGTACGCGACACATCGTCTCCACCTGGCGTATCCACTCAAAAAATTGCAACTGTGGATAGAAAACGTTCACAGATATAGACCGGACATGAACACTTCAGTGATTTCCTGTTTTTTAGGCCAGTGACCTTTGACCTGTGACCTCGACCTTCATTTTGGTACGCGACACATCGTCTCCCCGTAGGGTATCCACTCACCAAAAATTGGAGCTGTGGATAGGAAACTGTCCCAGATATAGACCGGACACGAGAACCGGACAGACGGATGGAAACCGCCATCACATAATACGTCCGCCTTTTGGGCGGGCGTATAAAAAGAGGTCAGCCGTGGGTTTGGCGTCCATTTGGGCAAATGTACATCTACGCTTTTTCATGCTCTTTTCTGAACATGCTGACACCAATAGTAATGCATGTAATGTTGCTCAATATCGAGTTGTCAGGTTGTATTAAGAACATTTAATACAGCTTACAGTCTTAATTGTCAGGCTCCGCATTGTGAAAGGGTGCCCAAACTAAAACAGGCCCTACATTTTCACTATTGTCTGGTAATCTGACCAGTCCAACTCCAGCCCCAAGCTTAGTCTTCATTCGTTGCAACGACGAGGTAATATATCCCTTATCTATACTCTACTACCCAGTCCATTGCCCCACACAAGAATCTTCATAACCCAGTGGCATTTCTCTTCAACGCCTCATTCTTTGTACAGTTCTACTCCACTTTTCATGGCGGTATCTATTGTTCAGGCCTTTTGGAGTACAGAAAGACCTCCAATGTCGCCATCCCAAGTCATGGTTCGTCTATCAAATCCGTGCCATGACGGATAGCTTGTACACCACAACGAATTGGGAATATTCAGATGCGCATTCGTGAACTCATGACATCTCCGAACATGCCCGAATTATGCGCCAGGCAATGTGTTGGTTTTGTTTATTTATTTATTCATTTAATTTTTTTTTTTTTTTTTTTACATTTCCATCTGGTTGTTTTGAATTCCGATGTTCGTATCAGTGACTGTTTTGACTTAAGACGATTTTTACTCTGGGTACTCTGGCAAATTTTTGCCAGAGTACCCCCATGTTTTTTCCTCTCTGACTTCATCTGAGTGCAGTGCCTGGTATGGAGTATACAGACCTGCATTTCGGAGGATGTCCAATGTGGTCAGACAGAGCGAGTGTGCTGTTCTAATTTGAAAATTACATTAGAGCTGGAGCTCATTTTGAGAGTATAATTTTGCTGATCAACCAGTGTCGTACCTGTAGGAGTTGTGGTGAAACTTGTTGTAGCTACCCAGCGCTGTCAGAGTACCCAGACTGATCGAGTAGGAGAAGAATATCTGTGTCCCAGCATCCACCCACACCTGGAAACGAACAACAATTTAACATTGGGAAAAACAACACTGGCGCATACCGAGATACACAACCTGCGCGTCGGCAGGCTTGATTCAATCGATCAATCAACCGATTAAGAACAAACGATTTGAAGCAAACTGACAAACTCAACATGGGTTCGGTGCCTCATAACGAATACTTATTTGTGGCCGTTTGCTCTAGCAGAAAAAGTTCTTCTTAGCTCTCTTGGGCCAAGGGGATTTTTCCAAAAATGTGAACCAGCTTTCAATCCAACACATGAAAGCACAATCTGACCTGACCGTTGATCCACAAAATGAGGGCAAAAAGCAACGGTTGGAGGATAGGTAGACTTTGGGATTTTAGCGATGTTGACCTTTGACGGGTTGGGCTAGTAGTACATTGGTTTCTTCGTGGTGCGAGGCCAATCACAGGTATTGCAAGAAACCCAAACCGATCATAGATACACTGACCATGATCAGACGTTGGTATGCTGTAATATTATCGATGGAAGCAAGGTCACATTTAAAACGCTGACCCCGTATCATTTATTGGGTTTATGTCGGCACATTATAATTCTTTATTTACCACCGCCACAACAAACAGAAAATCTCCCAGTTAATAGATGCATGTTGAATTAACACTTAGAGCAGGGCGTATACTCTATTACTTACCCTAGTAATGTTGATACACAGCAGAAAGTTTTTTATGTCCGCTTCAATTTTTGCCATAATCGATAAATTGGTGCTGAACGTTTCCCAGAAGTTTTACTTTATAGTGACTGCCCAATGCGACAGAGGAGTGCAGTGCATACAATCAGGCTGAAATATGCCTAATGTGTTGTTACAAGAAACTCACTTGCATTAAAAATCGTTGAGAACGTGTTTGGTACCGGCATTACGGAGATATATGAGCAGTTGCTGTGGTGTGGAAATCGCTAATACCTTGAGCCTGTCCGTTCATGATATCCTAAGTTAGCTTGCAATCAAAATAATTTAGACCTCGCTCGCTCATAAGGTCGTATAGTATCTAATGTCCAAGTCCAAATGGCACTTGAGAATTATCTTGCGAACAAGGGTAACTCGCGGAAATCATATTCGGGCATGCTGGACATATGAATGTAGTACAGAACAAACCAAAGCGGGTGAATATACCTCCGGGAACTTCAGACCAAATTCGGTATGGTGTTCCAGATGAATGAGCATTGACATATGATTCTGTGAATTTCACAACATGTTCTCAAAATTCGTCGGGGTAAAATAATTTTAAGAAGTATTCCACATACACATGGTCCGAAATACTGACGGTCCACGGAATGCAAGGGACCGTCTGCAAGATGAAACAACGGCGAGTTGAGAAAAACGAGAGCATATCGATTTTTGGCTGGTTAGAGGCAATTTAATGGTGCAGTTGGTGAAATTAATAGATAAACTATGGATCTCGGTGGGGCATATGTGGAAGGAATCGGCCGCATTTTAGCTGTAACAAGGTTTAAAAGCGTTAAAGAGTCTTAGTATATCGGATTTTCGGATTACATACACACAACAGACCGAGTAAGCTACAAATAGTGTATGGAACCTCATAATTTACGTGTGTTTACGGTCTATTGAAAGTGATAACATTCCTCGAATTCTGGAAAAAAAAACAAGATATGACTGACCGTTTTGGCGATAAGCATTTTCCTTGTAAAGTCATTTCTGATAAGAATAATTTATCATTCCTGATATGAATTTAATGAGCACATACATATACCAGTACATTAACTCTAACAGACGAGTAATCGAGATGATGAACAGCAATGGTTATTGTTAATATGCATGGAATACAGCGAAATACAACTACGGGAGTACAGGAGCAAAGGAACGTTCACCAGTTTTACTGCCAAATGTTATGAAACGATCAAATGTTGATATGAAGTTCCTCTTAGTCTATCTGGAATCATACAGAAAGTCCATCCATATTGACAATAGTAACGTTGTTTGGAATTTTCTCCAAAGCAAACCAACCGCATTCGTGCATAAGCTTCTAAAAGCAACATGCAGAGAGAGACTGCCTCATTCTTATTCCAATTGATTGCTCCAAATAGCCCCGAACTACTGGCGAGTAGCATTTGGCCTGCATTGTTTACATTGTTAACAAAACTGCGCCTGGAGAGGCCGTGAAATTATCGATTAGACAACTATCAGCCGATGGTATGCTCAGTTCCCGTGATTGGATGCAAGTTCAGAACTGACCACGTGGTGAACATCACTCAATGAAGTGGTGAAAGGATAAGGAAAAGAAAGGTGGAGGTAGTCCCTCACTGCTTTTCTCAGCGCAACATTTAATCTTCTGAAACATCATGCAATGTTATTTGAAGCTGCGTTAGCACGAAACTACAATGAAGCATAGCATTACAACCCTATAGTACTATTAAAAGCGTTACTGACATCTGTAACATCATATCTCGGTCTTATCACTCGAATACGCAAGCTGTTACACTGTACATTGGATTGTTCTATCTATACATGTGAATCCGTGCATATTGAAGAAGCTGATTACATCGCAGAAACAGACATGGGTCGTTTGGGGTTTATCATGATGCCAACTGTTGCCATGGTCCTTTTATCAGCCATTTATGGCATGCATACACTGTATCTGGAGCCCAGTAGAAACTAGTCCAAATAACATGCACACTATATCAGTTTATAGCCAATGGTTGGACGATTAGTGTTTGGGAGGCGATGTTCAATTCTCCATCAACGTATTAAGGTTTCTGAGAAAAGTAGCCGACGTCTTAATATTGAGAGATTGACGGTACAGTACATCACCATCATCTTAGTGATGACGTTCAAATGTTAACAACAGTAAAGGACCTGGGAGTAAGGGGAAGGCCCATATCAATTGAACTTCTCAGAATTGCTCGCATGTTAAGCAATACAAAGCATCTAGACACGACTTGGAATTCTAGTTTTATCAAGAATGCTGAGAATGTCTTTAGGATATACAGTAATATCCTTAAAAATACTGACAGTACATGCTCAACTTTATAATTAGCAACCTCAATAGGCCGATTTCGAGACCGTGTAAACAAGGTTCCAATGGGGCATCCAGGCCTAGATGACCACGTTACTGAAAGGTCAAAAGCTAGGTTCACGACTGCCAATGGTAGATGGAATGATTTTGTCTGATACTGACGTACTTTATGACAGAGGGGAAATTATGGCAGAGGTGAATTATTATTTTTAACGTTGCTTTTGTTTTCAACATAATATAGGTCTGACATTTACGATTTACGGGTAATGGAGATTGGCGTGAGAAAAGGGACCTTAAGGTGGATGGTACGAGATTAGGATGGATGGTACGAGATTAGGATGGATGGTACGAGACAAGGATGGATGGTACGAGATTAGGATGGATGGTACGAGATAAGATGGATGGTATGAGATAAGGATGGATGGTACGAGATTACGATGGATGGTACGAGATTAGGATGGATGGTATGAGATGAGGATGGATGGTAGGAGATGAGGATGAATGGTACGAGATTAGGATGGATGGTACGAGATTAGGATAAATGGTACGAGATTAGGATGGATGGTACGAGATTAGGATGAATGGTACGAGATTACGATGGATGGTAGGAGATTAGAATGAATGGTACGAGATTAGGATGGATGGTACGAGATAAGGATGGATGGTACGAGATTACGATGGATGGTAGGAGATTAGGATGGATGGTATGAGATTAGGATGGATGGTACGAGATTAGGATGAATGGTACGAGATTAGGATGGATGGTACGAGATTAGGATGGATGGTATGAAATAAGGATGGATGGTACGAGATTAGGATGGATGGTACGAGATTAGGATGGATGGTATGAGATTAGGATGGATGGTACGAGATTAGGATGGATGGTACGAGATTAGGATGGATGGTATGAGATAAGGATGGATGGTACGAGATTAGGATGGATGGTATGAGATTAGGATGGATGGTACGAGATTAGGATGGATGGTATGAGATAAGGATGGATGGTACGAGATTAGGATGGATGGTACGAGATCAGGATGGATGGTAGGTCATTAGGATGGATCGTACTTGGTGAGGAATGCGACTCTTACCTGAACATCCTTAAGCCTTTCCCAGTCGGGTAAGAGATAATACTTGATACCATCCATGGAGCCCTCCAATGTCACCCCTCGAACCATCAACACAAACATCAAGATGTAAGGTGAAGTGGCCGTAAAGTACATGACCTAGAGATATATGAAATAACAAAGCACCCGTGTAAGAAGACATCACCACTAATATCAGACTTTGACGTTTCAATCTGAATAGTGGAGAAAGGTAACAATTATTATTTAGCTGCAAATTACATTTTATTGTTTAGTTACAATTACATAGATTAATATATTTCAAATTTATAGAGAACAGTTTATACAAATCGTTGGTTACAAAGTTATCTAAAATCCAATTCGGCGTCGAAAGCTGCAATATGTTCAAAGTGGCACAGTGCAAAACTTCAAGGGAGACAACAAATGCTTTAATAAAAGGTTTAAAAACCTGCGCGATGAAGAATCAATCAATGAACAATGTTTCCTGTGTCCGTCCAACCCAAACGCATGGGAACTCACAAGCGATGCTCTTTTATTTGGCAAAATCAGTCAACCAATCATCTGACGACTAACATTGAATGGGATTGTTTTCTATACCGTGTCCATTGTCTTTGCAAAATTATGGAATAACGGCATTAACTGTTTCAAATAGATTTGACTATGCACAGCTCGTGTTAGCGGTGTGATGTTTCGTTGTCATATTTTGCCATAGAGCGTGACTGCCAGGAGGTTTCCCGTGTTATTAGGTCACGTGGAACAGCAAACCACTTCGCTGACTACTTCGATGTCCCGTTATCAACTAGATTGAGAATTGTGGCTATCAATTCCACTTTTCTGCAGCAACATCTGGTGTGCATTACAGCATTGGTTGTGTGCGTTATTAATTTTATTTGAATATACTATTTCTTGGTTGAACATGTCTAATTTTTGCTTCCCTGTGGCCGAAAGATTAGAATCTTACAACCGTGGCACTTTGAACGTTTTGAATTACAGAATTAGTTATACATGCATATTGTAATATGGCCAATACAATACAACCAAGTCTACTACAGTCCAAACGGGTGCAACTTTCTAGGTTTTCTTAGCCGCATTTGGTATGAAAGTCTTAGGTAGATCTGTTCTACTGCATTAAATTGTATGTTTTAAGGTACTATTTACTCTGTCTGTGTACTATATTACTTGAAGAAATTAGAAGCAGCAACTTTTACGGGAGAGCTGGTCACTCTCCACAGTTACTGTGAGGCATGTTTCACCTTGCCGGACGTTTTTATGCCCTTCCATATGCAGAAGTAAACGATGATCCAAGCGAGTAACAAGCACAGGGCGAGGTCCCACTTGATGGCACCGGGTTGTCCCACACCAGAGGAGAGCTGCAGGACTTTCAGCCTGCAGTAAAATTCTGCACTAGAGTGACACTATAAAGAGGAATGGTACACGGTCCGAATTGGACGCGCCCACATGAATGCAAGGGGGGTGATGGGAATGATGAAAGGGACCCTGCCTATATACTATTTCATAGACTCAACCACACGTGACCACAAGGGAACCCTCTGATAAAATGGTCAGGTCGGCCTAATGCCCAGCCCGGAATAAGTTAGTTTTTATTTGGTTCGGAAAAGAAAAAAAGGAATTTCTTTTTTCGGCCCTGCATGCAATGAGCTGAAAACTAGGTTAAACTTATGAAAACTATCTTAATCTATCAAAGAGAAGGAATTTTGCAGATTTTACAGTCGAAAATGTTCCCTGTGATTGTCACGTGTTTTAAATTAGAATTTTGCTAATAGAAGCGAATAATTATATCGTATAATAGACCTACATGTAGATCCCCAATGTATGGTGCCTAAGTGCATGTAAAATAATGTGGTATATGATATCCTAAACACCGGCACACTCGTAATGCGTTCCACATTTACTACCATACATAGTTACCCGTATCACCAGACTTCCTGGAGCTTGGGACGAGTTGGGCAGCTCATCTGGGCCCAAGTGAGAGAATACAAAAATCAGATTGATTTTAAAGAAGGAAAAAAATGTTTTATCCCAATACCATTTACCCAAACGCCAAAAAGAAAAATAGTAGACAACGTAGAAAATAAAACAAATATAATATAGTCATATAAGGTGCCATATACCATAATGTAAATATAATTAAGGTGTGAAACCAAAGCCGGCTGCTTCCAGCATATACTAATATACATGTGGTACAACCGCTTCCGGTTTCTACACTCCATCAGATAGCCACATTGCTGCTCGAGGGATCTCTGCTCACCACGAGACTTTGCTGTGACCAGTCATCCTGTTAATCCAGATCAAACACCCACTAATATTGGTTATCCAATATTGCTTTTTCCTTTATTTTGAGGCTTGCATAGTCTCAAATACATATGGTATGGTATAATTTTATCACAACAGAATGATTCTACAGGCGTTCCTGGTCACAGAAAGTCCTCGCTGCGAGGAGTATAAACCCTTGATGTGGACAAAATGAGTAGGTATCGTAGCAATTACATCATAGAAAGAAAATGGGACATTTCAGATAATACATCATTATTTGTTGCTTAAGTTTCTACAGGAAGTTTAGATTGTCAGTATGTTATCTAGGGCTAGAGGTGCATGCTGTGCCAATTCTTTTGATTTCAGATTTCACTGGTTCAGAAGATCTCATTTAGTGTCGCTGAAATGATAGGAGGCAGTTACACGAGCAAAGCCAAAGAGAGAAAGCCCTACGTTGCAGCTTGAGCATGACAATTGGAGCAATACTCTCCAACCAATGTCTCTTGTTGACATGCGCTCTTCTTTTGATTTGAACAGAATTTCAGGCTGACATTTTTGCAAATAAATTAGTAAGTGGAGAGAATAATTTAGTGAAACAGATCACGGATATGCATTAAAGAAAAGAATAAGAGAAATAAAAACGTAACACGTACTCCCAAAATTCTGTAACGGGATCCATGGCGACCCGCACGCTGTCATTGACTGAGACATTCTGCGACAGGACATTTGTGACTGTGGCGTTGAAGGTAGCGGATGCATCGGCATACAACGTGGCTGGTGCAGCAGCATAGAAGGCTGTGTTGTTCACTTCGGAAGTGGAGTTGATATTCCGAAAGGTTCGATGGTCGGTGGTGCAGTTCTCTGTATTCCAGTCATTATCGCAGTGAGACCAAGGTAGAGTAGACGAGAAGGAGGAGAATAGGTAGTAGAGAACCCAGGCCAAGATGATATTGTATTCACAGTTGAGGAGGAACACAATCACTGCACTAGCATATCCAATTCCTGCAAATGATAAGAAAAATGAAGAAACGGGGGTCATAACATGATAAACATAACAGAGATAAGTCCAGGGGTTGCTCCTAATGTGCGTAGGAAGACGTATAGATGTGAATTTAATAACTAACGGTAAAGGGCCACTGATACGTTGGCGAATAGACAAAAAAAGTGATCGGCCAATTTCATTGGCTATTTGCCGAAAGAAAAATATCACCCAAGAGTATCCACAAAAATTGAATTCAGTGAGACATACACAATGTGTGAATAATTTAATTGGATACTGTCAGAAACTAGAATATCACCAACAATAGCCATCCACAAAGTTTTACCACTTGTATTGAATTTCGCCATTAACTGGAATACCATCCACGAGTGAGCCATCCACAAAATTTGGTCAACTGAATAGGATTTTGTCAGAACCAGAATATCATCCATGAGTAATCCTTCCACAATGTTTGACCACTTGTATTGGATCTTGCCGGACACTAGAAATTCATCCACGAGTGGGCCATCCACAAAATTTGGTCAATTGAATAGGATTTTCACATAAACTAGAATATCATCCGCGAGTGGGCCATGCACAAAGTTTGACAAATTGAATAGGATTTTGCCATAAACTAGAATATCATTCACAAGTGGACAATCCACAAAGTTTGGTCAATTGAATAGGAGTTTGCCATGAACAAGAATATCATCCTCAAGTGAGTCATCCCCAAAGTTTGGTCAATTGAATAGGATTTTGCCGTAAACTAGATTATCATCCATGAGTGAACCTTCCATAAGGTTTCACCAATTGAATTGGATTTTGCCATAAACCGGAATATCATCCGCCAGTGGGTCATGCACAAAGTTTTGTCAATTGAATAGGATTTTGCCATAACTAGCACATCATCCATGAGTAAGCCTTCCACAAAGTTTGACCATTCGTATTGGATTTTGCCCGAAACTAGAATATCATCCACGAGTGGGCAATCCGCAAAATTTGGTCAATCTAATAGGATTCTCATCTAAACTAGAATATCATGAGCAATTCATTAAGTTTGATTAATTGAATAGGATTTTGCCATCAACTAGAATATCGTCCACGAGTGAGCCATCCACAAAGTTTCGACACTTTGTGTTGCATTCTGCCATAAACTAGAATATCATCCACGTGTTGGCCATCCACAAAATTTGATTAATTGAACAGGATTTTGCCTAAAACTAGAATATCATCCACGAGTGGGCCATCAACAAAGTTTGGCCAATTGGATAGTATTTTGCCCGATACTAGAATATCATCCATGAGTGAACCTTCCACAAAGTTTGATCACTTGCATTGGATTTTGCCAACAAGGATATCATGCGAGAGTGGGCCATGCACAAAGTTTGATCAATTGAACAGGGTTTTTACATAAACTAGAAGATCATGCACGAGTGAGCCATCCACGAAGTTTGATCAATTGAATGGGATTTTGTCATCAACTAACTAGAATACCGTTCGTGAGTGAACCATGAGCAGAGTTTGGACAGTTGTATTGGATTTTGTCATAAACTAGAATCTCATCCACGAGTTGGCCGTCCACAAAGTTTGGTCAATTGAATACGATTTTGACGGAAACTAGAATATCATCTGCAAGTGAGCCATGCACAAAGTTTGGTAAATTGCATAGAATTATGCCATCGACTAAGACAACGGGAACCAGAGAGAATAGTTCTTACGCTATTATTTAGTTTTTAGGAAGCATGTCCCTTCGTAAAGATCAGAAATCTTACAATCTGTCATATCTGTGTGAAGTACAAATGTGAAGTGAATGTCACGGTTGCCACTAAGTACAATTTACAGTTTTCTGCAAATACTGCTTTCATTCCTGTGAAATGTATATGTATGACATACCAGAGACTGGTTCTTCACTCATGTACTCTTGACTGAATACAAAAGATTGACCATTAAAAAAAATAGTATGTTGCCATAGCAACCATATAAATTATCCGAACGAGTAAGCATACAAAACTGAGAATTCATCACTGGAAGCGTTTAGCAGATATCAGGCTCACGTACTAACGGACCGAGGGGTAATAAAACAGACAATCTTCCAATGAAACAGACTAAGAATAATTAAAACAGAATATTTACGAATAAAGGTCGAAATTAAAACAACAGTCGATCGTCAAACACAATGTTACTGGACGAGCTCTAACAAACGAACAGACTGTTTATACAAACTATAGACCTTTGTTTAACGTTCGGCCTTTGTTCTTACATGGTCTGTTTGATTTGTACTGAGCTCGTTGGATAAAGGTGCTTGTTTGACGATCGACATCCGACACAGAAACATGATACCTGGCCCATGTGGTAAAACTCACCTTGAAACAATGGGACAATTTTCCAAGAGGATATCCCGCCTTCAGACATGAACTGTCCCAGAGCTACCTCAAGGAAGAAAACAGGTATACCCCCCGCTACGACGGAAATGAAGTAGGGGATCAGGAAAGCGCCTGGTGAAGGAAGAGAACTATCATTACAATATATCAAATCGATGACATTCTCAAGGCCCTGAAAGTATTTCGTCACTAAATTATGTCGGAAAAGGATTACAGAAAAAGGTCATGGGTAGGGAGGTCATGCGAAAAGTCATACAGGCGCAACATTTTATCTCTCACCAGTCGATTGACAGACCTATCCATGTTGAGATGCAGGAATTTCCGGAGCATCAATCGAGACTTTCTTGCTAAAACCAGGGATATCTCTCTGCCAGGCACACACAGGAATTACTCTTAAGACAAGCTGTCTGAGGAACTGAGGAACTCAATCCTTTCCATGACCTGGGATGTGGACGAACGACACCCAGGTCAATCCCTGAAAGCCCCAAGGGCCTCACTGCGGTTGTTATACAACGTCAACTGAAATAAAGGTAGTTTGGCCACGTTTGATATTCAAACCAGTCAAAAAGAAAACTCGAAGCGAACTGGTTTGATTTAGAGGAATCGTTTCGCAATATTTATATCCAGAACTCGTGCAAGAATCAACTGACCCCGTGGCTAGCGAGGGTGACATTGCAACAGCACCCGAGTACACTTGGGGCGACTGTCGCATTCAATACTCCGGCTAATCGGTGGATACCCTGTCCAGGTCGATGGGTTAAGTTTCCATGTAAACTGGGTTTGCCAATATGTCCATAATTTTTGTCAATATTGTTTAATTAGCTCTTTCTGACAATTACAGGGAATATGATCATTCATCGTCTGTTCAGGCGTTCAGGGCTTCACCTGTTTTTCACGTCTCTATTTTTCACGTCTCTTTGAAATACGGTATGAAACACGATAAGTAAATTTTCGCCAACAGACATACATACACAGGGAACGACCCATGCATGTGCTGTATCGCCAGGTAAGATAAGCTACAAATATATATGCATCAAGCGATTTGTATACGTGTACCTTTCGGAGTAACGACGATGTGCTAAAACGATGCAGTTAGCAGTCTCTCGAATTGTATTATAATGACAAAATCTTAAATCTTTAATTGGGAATAATGATCATTTTTACAAAATCGGGAATGTCCCACTCCCGACCCAACGTTTTTTATTACATATACCAGGGCATCAGGAATCGTATATACCGAGATATTCCACCACTTATCCACTCCACCTCTCCCACCCACAAAACACTGTCCAAGATATAAACAATTCTCCAGGGCTGAAAGTGGATAACCAAAACGAACTGATACTGGCTGTTGTTACATATAAGTGTTGAGCACATCTCTGCACCAGTGTTATCGCTTGCTTGCTTTCAAATAAACAGTGCAACAAAACTAATTTCCTCCCAAATCGTTGTTTGATATGTCCCAAGATATTTGCCCGATCGCGATGAAATTTTGCACACACTATCCTAGTAACCAAGCCGACACGGTGTATCAAGGATTATCCTGTTCAGCTTTGCTCTAAGGAGCATGCGCAAAGTGGATCTCTGTCGGATTTTGAAAATAACACAAACAGATTCAACCACAGTTTTCAATGGCAAATGTTCATTTCATCACACATTCAACATGTTCACTGGGTGTCTCGACGGCCAGTAGTCGTTAAAATCGCGTGTAGCCACCACGACACTGTATCACATTCCGACAACGAGCTCGCATTGTGTTGATGAGGATTCAACTCGTTCCTCAATTAAATTAACTCCCATTCTGAATTCCAGCACCAGAAGTCCGAGATCAGATTCGAACAGATGCTGGTGCGGGGGCTAGGAGGTTGATAGACTGCAGGACTGTTAAAATGAAGATATTAACAGACAGTGTCACCGTACTGTCTCCCCTTCAGTGATTGGTCATTCGACCCCCGTCATTTTAAACTAAGACGAACATTCTCATTTGATCAGTATCTATAGGAGCCACCCCAATCTTCATACACAACCACGTGACTGTCTCAGTTGACCGATGACATCATTTGCGTACACTTCGCCATCCATAAGATGGATTGCGAATCGTGTGTCTCCATTATCGCTGAGCGATATCCAGTACTTTACCGAATTCTGTTCGGCCTTCATCCGGCGGAGAACAGACCCGAGAAATCTGATAAATTACAGGGTTTTCATACCACTTCTGAAACAGATATTGCCTGGTCTTACAAAATATATAGGTATGTATAACTTTCGTATCATCCAAGAGGTGTGGTCGATCTGAAATTTTGAACAAGTAGTTCATCACATGACTCGAAAATGGCGAGTTACGTTGGGGTTACGTCGGTAGACTTTAGCTGATTGGCTGACGAAGTCACGTGGTATTGATTTATGGAAATTCCCTCCTGCAGTTGCCGAAAGTAGGCTGATCATGGATACACACGATCCCAGGGTCAGTCTTACCGAGTATAGATGACCGAGAT
The DNA here is from genome assembly GCA_036873755.1 of Hanleya hanleyi. Classification (NCBI taxonomy): domain Eukaryota; kingdom Metazoa; phylum Mollusca; class Polyplacophora; order Lepidopleurida; family Hanleyidae; genus Hanleya; species Hanleya hanleyi. The sequence continues at coordinate 66,508 of JAVTVY010040016.1, read as the reverse complement.
GGTTACAGGTTGCGATGACATAGCACCGCCTCGTTTTCGATTTCAAAATCTGCCGTCTAACTGGGAAAATGTTGCTGCATCAGTCGGTCATTGGCCCTCCGTAGAAGGGTCCAATGTTATCGGCTAGGAGGTTGAGTACCCAAACAATTAGGAGACGCCTAAAAGCCGTCGGATTACGTGCATTGTTAAGAAAGCCTTGTTGCTTCGCAATCATAAGATAGCGCGTCTGCGGTGGGCAACAAATCATGTTCGATGGACTAGACAGCAATGGGCCAATGCCCTTTTCAGCGACGAAACGCATGTCTGTCTTCGTCATGTTGACGGTAGGAGGCGTGTGTGGTGTCGGCATGGTGAAGAGTTCGCAGAATGCTACGTGGAGCCTGCAACGGCCTTTGGTAGTGGCAGCGTAATGGTGTGGGCAGGCATTAGTACGGTACCACAGGCAAAACCGACCTATTGAGGGAAACTTGAACGCCAATCGCTACGTTGCTGAAGTTCTCCGTCCACATTTTTCCCCTACGCAGGCGCCGTCGGTGATGGATTTGTCTTCATGGACGACAATGCCCAACGAAATCGGGCAAGGGTTGTAGATGACTTCGAAACTGAAGGCATTGAGCGGATGCAGTGGCCCGCCAGTTCTCCGGATCTCAGCCCCATCGAACATCTGTGGGATCAGTGGAAGCAAGCAGTCTATCGTCGAGTTGTGATGGAGTCAGATCTTGACGATGTGAGAGACCTGCTTCTGGAGGAGTGTTTAGCCATCCAGCAAAATCGGATCACACGCCTCATTAACACGATGCGAGCTTTTTGTCGGAATGCGATATAGTGTCGTGGTGGTTACACGCGATTTTAACAATTACTGGCCGTCAAGACACCCAGTGAACACGTTGAATGTGTGATGAAATGAACATTTGCCATTGAAAAAATGTTGCTGAATCTGTTCATGTAATTTTCAAACTCCGACAGAGTTCCAGTTCGCGCATGCTCATTAGAGAACAACTGCACCTACAGGATAATCCTCGATACCCCGTGTCGGCTTGATTACTGGGGTAGTGTGGTGGCTAAGATTCATAGCGTCTCCCTTCCCTCAACGCTATGCCGACGACAAATACATTTCCCTGGTGCCAACTCGAACATCTCCATCGCCCTATTGGATCTTCATTAACTTGAGAGAATGGGCCGCCATGAATAAAAATACTATAATCGATGTTGTGATCATCCCCTGTATACACGGGGTCTATTATGACGGAAATGCCCATCTTCTTGGCCCTCGATTTCAGGTTTTGAGGCTCCATAGGGATAATTTTAACTTCTGTAATTAATATATGACCGACGAAGGGCCATTTAGTCTGCCATTTTTGTATTTTTATTCATGGCGGCCCATTTTCTCAAGTTAATGAAGGTCCAATTGGGCGCAAAGGTAATAGTAAGTGCGCCATGGAGTTGTTCGAGTTACCACCAGGGGAATGAATTTGTCGTCGGCATAGCGTTGAGGGAAGGGAGGCGCTATGAATCTTAGCTAGTAGTGTGGGCAAAATTTCATCGCGATCAGGCAAATATCTTGGGACATATCAAACAACGCTTTGCGGGGAACTTACTTTTATTACACTGTTTATATCAACAGTAACCAAAACGCCAATAGTCATCGAATGTTGTCAGTAATAATTCGGCGTGCCCCGTTAATCCTATCGTTACTGTGTGTGTGTTCGAGACCGGATTTCTCCAGAATACATAACATATGTTGGTGAGGCTTGTCAAGCTCGATAAGAGTGCCATTAATTATGCAGCTCGAAGTTGGGAAGATGCCAGAATATCGATTTCAGTATATTGTCCATGGAACAGCTTCATGGATGGAGCGAGCATGGCGTTCTTTTATTTTTCTGGTAATTCTAAAGGCATAACATTGGGTTAAAGGTTCTTACATGTTCACAACAGCTTACTGGAATATCATAATACAAGTTTCACCGTCTAATCTCGTGTTAGCATTTCCGCATTGAAACGGTCTGATTTCTTTAGGTCTCACGAACTGAGAAAGCCAGACTGAAGCAGATTGTCCGGGAACATCAGGATCAAGGGGCCGAGCCCTAAAAAATCGATACGTCTCTGCAGACTCTTGAATAAAGCTGTTTGGCTGGAATTCACAAACTAAATATCGGAGCATCTTTTGCCCTATGTAACTAAGACAGGCGAAGCCTCTTAGATCTCCTCACAGCACCAACTCAAGTTCTACATTCCAGCTTCGAACCTGCCGTGATATATCTGACCCACTTCAATGATAAAAGAACTTATGACATTGGAAGTCACTGCCCTCGAATCCATTTGAATTTCGAAATGTGTCATAGAAGTGTGTTATTGATTGGCTGACCTATACTACTTAATGATGAGGTCACTCTACAAACAACATTCGGTTTGTAGTTTTGATTGGTTTGTCCATCGTTGGTAGGTGAAATTTACACCTCGGATTTTGAACACTGAAGGTGGCCAGATATTTCGAAGTGGGAACGTTCATATGCGTGATGTATTGAAGATGCTTAGAACTCTGAACACACAATGCTGTATAAATCCGCTCATTAGCAGCTGTGAAACGGAGACGGTTATGTGCAAGTTTAATAACTGCATCGATATCCACGGTTATGAATATATGATCGTCAGTATTAATTTGAAATGAATTAATCTTTTCAAAGTCTACTCAGTATGCATATCTAATTGTATCGGAAATTCGGTATGCACATTTTGTCTTTCCAATAATGGAAATTATGCACAATTGAGATTAAATTTTACAACTGATGGCCTTCAACTCCGTGCAATATGTCAGTCATATGTAGCACAAGGGGACGTCCAGACACAGAGACTACTATGGCAGCCATGACATGGCTTGTGGCGTGTACAGAACACGTAAGCCTAATATCATGTTAACAGATTTCCAGTCAAACGTAACCGAGGTTAACAGAGATATACCGTGTAGTTGCGCTCCTTAAATCAGCGTCAGACCTTTCTGTCCTTGTTTCCAAGAGAAAGGAGTGCAAGGGACGTAGTTTGGTTAACTTGGGCACTCACGATACTCTCCCTAGAGGCAGAACTACGATATAGTACCTCGAATTTTGAACACCCCAAAAGTTGAAAAACACGATCACTGCCATATCAGACCAGAGACGACGTATTCAGCTCTCATACTGGTGCTTGTATAAGCCTGCACTCGGAAGACCGTTGACCAGACCGCTAAATCAAAGCACTGGCCCGCAAAACAAGAGTTTTGGGGGATGTGGGCGGTGGTATTAGGGTGAAGTGTCGAAATATGGGGCCTCTATATATAACCCCATGCTTTATATAAATCCACATCAAGGTGTGAAACGGACTTTGGGTGAATCGAGAAATAAACGGTTCACCGCCAAACAAAATACATCAGCATATTCTACAAGTATCACTTTATATATTCCCGTCCTCAAATTAGTAAATTTGTGCAATTTTTTACCTTTGCCGGGCGATTCAAAATCCAACGTAACTGTCCATCCATCTAGGAACAGTTAGATTATGGCAGGCTTCGTTCTCAATTCCGATTGGTCAGTCGCGACACACCTCCGGCAAGAGAGGTCACGCACTGATCAGTTGTCGCGACTGACCAGTCGGAATTGAGAACGAAGCCCGCCATAATCGAACTGTTCCTAGATGGATGGACAGTTACGTTGGGTTTTGAATCACCCGGCAAAGGTAAAAAAAAATTGCATAAATTTACTAATTTGACGACGGGAATATATAAAGTGATACTTGTAGAATATGCTGATGTATTTTGTTTGGCAGTAAACCGTTTATTTCTCGATTCACCCAAAGTCCGTTTCACACCTTGATATGGATTTATATAAAGCATGGGGTTATATATAGAGACCCCATATTTCGACACTTCACCCTAATACCACCGCTCACATCCCCCAAAACTCTTGTTTTGCGGGCCTGTGATCAAAGGAACGACTGTCGCCTCAACATCTGGCTTGGCTTTCCACGAAGTAATCGCACAAGACTGAAGGCGCGTGACTCGCTTTGTCGAATTAATTTTCCGTTTTCGGCGACGGTTTTCAACCCAATCGCTTCTCGACTGAATTACTGATGCCATACGTCAGAACTGACGTCGATATTTCACATGGGTCTTTGAAGCAAATAATGCAGAGCAATACACGGTAGTATAACCTATAAATCGGCATTAATGGACACTGAAGTGTATATGTTGCGATGCAGGTTTTCTGAATTTTCCTATTTTACTGTTTATCATGTTTCCCCTTCAATGTTGATTGCCATGACCGGAATGACGACCTCAAATTCGATCTGTCTTTATTTGATGTTTCTTTATCCAGATTAACCGGGTGTAACGATAGATCATGTTGTAACTCGTGCAGCCTGTGCACGCGAGCAGACTGAACCTTATATAATGGATGCATGCATCATTTGTCATGTGTGTGTATCGTTTAACAGGTAATTAGCAGTAGGCATATTGTTGTTCTGCATGGATGAGATGCAAGCTTCTAGTAAACAATCAGGATATTGCTCTGTGAATGCCCCATACAGCACTTGACCTATGGATTTTTCTCCTAAATTAGTCCTGCCCTGGCCCTTTACCAACATGTGTCCGCCTCTGTGAATTTCCTGTCCTAGAACAATGTGTTCCTCCTATTGCTGTGCTTCACCTTGATCAATCGGTTTTCTTCTAGCTTTCTATGCATGCCCCGCTCTTGACCAACGTGTTTCCACCTAAACAAACTTTGAATACCCTGCCCTTGACCAAGGTTCTGCGGACCCGCCCTTGAACAACGTGTTTCCCTTTGAATGTCTGTAAATGTCCTTGTTTTTGGCTCTGCGGACCCGCCCTTGAACAACGTGTTTCCCTTTGAATGTCTGTAAATGTCTTGTTTTTGTCCTAAATTTCTGTTAATGTCCCGCCCTTGGCCAACATGTTCCTCCAGAACATTCCTGGAAATGTCTTGCCCTTAACCAGCGTATTTCCTCCCAAGTTTCTGTGGATGTCCTACGCTTGGCCACCGCGTTTCCTTTTGAATTTTTGTTGATGTCCTGCCCTTGGTCAACCCGTTCCTCTTGCATGTCTGTTGTCCTTACCCAATGTGTTCATATTATATTCACGTGAACACCTTGCCTTGACCAATGTTTCCTTTCGAATTTCTGTGAATGCGCTGTCCATAGCCAACGTGTGCCTCCTAAATAAAATGTCTGCGAATTTCCCGTCCTTGGTTTCTGTGAAAGCTGTCATTGTATCTCGTGTTCCTCCTAAATGTCTGCGAACGTCTTCCCTTGACCAACGTGTCTACCCCGAGTTTTTATGCATGTCCCGCCCTTGACCAAAGTACGTGGTTCACTTGGATTTCTGTGAATTCCCTGTTCATGACCAACGTATTTTCTCTTATATATTTTGTGAATGCACTTTCCGTGACCGACATGGTTCTTTTTGTGAATCTACTCTCCTTGACAAACGGGTGTCCTAAATTTCTGTGACTTCCCCATCCATGACCGACGTGTTTCTAACTAAATGGTTGTTAATGCTCTGCCCTTGACGAAACGGTTTCCTCCACAATATCTGAATACCCCGTCCTTGGCCAACGGGTTTCCTCCTAGATTTGTGTGAATGCTCTGCCCTCGAGTATAGGAGTGAGCGAGTTCAACGTCGCTTACCCAAAGTGTTCCCTTCTAGGTGTCTGTATGTTCTGTCCTTGGCGAACGTGTTCCCTCCTAAATGTTTGTAATTGGCCAGCCATTGGCCGTGTTTTCTCCAATAGCAATTTGAATGCCACGTCCTTCACCAACGTGTTCCTCCAACTTTCGACCAACGGGGTTCCTCTTAAATTTCTGCCAAGTCCTGCTCTTCACCACCCTCTTTCTTCTTACCTTTCTCTTAATGCCCCCCCGTCCTTGTCAACCGTGTTTCCTCTTATTTTTGTCAATTCCCCGCAGTCAGCAAAACGGTGAAGGCCCATCGACATTTATCGGTGATGAGGCTCTGTCGTCGCCATTTATTGGGGAGGACAAATGGTGAAGAGGTCATTTCATCGCCATTTATTGGTGATGGGTCCTGGACATCACCATTAAATGGCGATTAGCAAAGAGTGTTGAGTTTAGGTCATCGTCATTTTTTGTCAAAACCCGAGGTCTGGTTATCGAAGATAAATGGCGAGGAGGTCATCACCATATAATGGTAATGATGTAATATCGCTTTGGCTCTAACTCCTCATTTATTGGTGATACTGTCGTCGCCTTTTCTTTTGGTGATAGCCATTACCATTGTTTTGACTCTGCTTGTCCGTGACTTTAACGCATTACCTCTTGCTTTTGATGATTCCCTGTCCTTGAACAACGCGCTCAATCCGAGACGATCGCCAATGTCCTTTTCTTGATCAGTATGTTTACCATAAATTTCCGCGAATGCGCTGCCCTTGACCAACGTGTTTCATCCTAACACAACCAGAAAAATGGTGATACTTCGCTGACAGCATCACCCAAAAAAGGTGACGAGTTAAGGGTCATCACCCTTTTCCACCATCACCTTAAAAGGGTGATGGCTATCACCCTAAAAAGTTGATAAGCAATGAGTGCAAATGTTTAGGTCATCGCCCTAAAAGGGTGATGATCATCACCCTAAAGGGTGAATACCTGGGTCGTCACCCTAAAAGGGTGACCACATTGGCCATCACCTTTTAAAGGGTGATAAACAGGCATCATCACCATAAAAAGTGATGGGCCATCACCCTATTTCTGGCTGTGTATTTTACGGTGAATGTGTAATTCCTCTCAAGACCAACTTCTTCTTAGCAAAGTGTTTCCTCCACGATTTCTGCGAAAGTCCTGCCCTTGACCAACAAATTTCCTCCTCAATTTTTGCCCTTAACCTCTTACATTTCTGCCATGCCCTTGACCAACGTGTTTCCTCCTAAATTTCTATACCCCGTCTTTGACCAACGTCCTCCTAAATTTCTTTCCTGCCGTTGAACAGCGTGATCGATCTGTTAATTTTACACACTTCTAGTTGATGTGCTTCTGACTTTAGTGGTTGCACATTGTCAAATCTGGTACGCACTGTTAAATGTAGGCTATACATTCGAGTCATATTGATTTTGACAAGTTTTTTTTTATTGGTGTGAAATTGATGAAGAAAACAAAAACCCTACCACCTAATTATACAGTAACTAATTTTTTTTTAGGTAGACTAGTTTGATGGTACACTGCTTGTTGTGTAAGGCACAATATAGGTGTGACTTCACTATTAGATTATATTGATGGTACACTGCTTTTGTGTAAGGCACAATATAGGTGTGACTTCACTATTAGATTATATTGATGATACACTGCTTGTTGTGTAAGGCACACTATAGGTGTGACTTCACTATTAGATTGTATTGATGGTACACTGCTTGTTGTGTAAGGCACACTATAGGTGTGACTTCACTATTAGATTGTATTGATGGTACACTGCTTGTTGTGTAAGGCACACTATAGGTGTGACTTCACTATTAGATTATATTGATGGTACACTGCTTGTTGTGTAAGGCACACTATAGGTGCGACTTCACTATTAGATTATATTGATGGTACACTGCTTGTGCAAGGCACACTATAGGTGTGACTTCACTATTAGATTATATTGATGGTACACTGCTTGTTGTGTAAGGCACACTATAGGTGTGACTTCACTATTAGATTTTGTGTAGCCAAGGATTTGAACTTCCGGTGAACTTGATTGGCCATAAAAAGAGTCTCAAGATTTACATGGTTGGTATTTTTTCGTTATAAATTAATTGACTTTGAGAATTATGGAAGGAATCTGGCAACATTTTAGAAAGAAAATAATTTTTCCCCATCTTTCATGACCCGCCCCCAAGCCCCCATGGTGATATTTGGTCACATCCGGATTTCAATGTGCTGTAGGTCAAAATCGAGCCGCTCATCAAGGGTTCAGATATCGATATTTTTTTAGGCGAACAACCCGTCTATCTGACAAGTTAGGTCATTAGTACCAACGAAATATTGGGAACCTCTTTTTCCTGGGATGTGCCCAGCTGATTTATTACATAAAAAGGAAGGAAAATTAATAGTATTTTCTATCCTATATGATATATCCATGCGTTACCAGGGTAGAAATGCATTAGCTCGGTACAAATAAACACCTCAACAAAAGTAAGTTCCCCCCTAAACATTGGCTAATATTTCCTAAGATAGTTATGCGATTGTAGCGAGATTTCTCACAGAGTATAAGTTTGACCAGCGCAACAATCAGTGAAAATGATTACCCTGCAGGTGGCGCTATGCCTGAATGCGCATGGATTCAATGCAAGACGGTCGCATTTCAAAAATTGGAAAACAGATTATCAAAGAGATTTTATTCAATCATGAACAAATCCTAACAGGTGGAGCAAAGACAGTGCTATCCAATCACACGGTTTGACTAGAGCAACAATCGGTGAAAAAGATTGCCCTGTACGTGGTGCTATGCCTGAATGGGCATGCATTGAATGCAAGTCGGTAGCATTTTCATAAATTGCAAAGCAGATTATCAAAGACAGATTTTATTAAATAACTAACAAATCCTTTGACCAGAGCAGCAATCAGTGAATATGATTACCGTGTAGGTGGTGTTATGCCTTGACCCTGTCAGGCCGGGAGGGCCACTATAGCCCCTCCTACCAAACTTTCTCTCCTATCTCCGGAGCAACAACAAAATAAAAGCAGACTTTTTAGTTTGTCATATTGGGGTCAGTTTGAACGTACATTGTATTTGCATATCCCCCGAACAGAGGATCATGGGTAAATCCAAGATGGCGCCCATGTGAGGTACCAGAAAAGTGATGTTTTCATCATTTTGCTTCAAACGTTCTGCTTTTCCTCGCGGAAAAGTGGGTGAAGATGATTTTATTTCACATCGGACTATTATTTACTAATTTATCATTCAGTTTTTGCACACAAAAAATACATAAATAATTTTTTTTTGAAAAATCTGACAAACAAAAATCGACCCAAAATGCCTCTCTAAAATGACGTCACTGTGACGTCATCAAATGTTTGCATCATGTTCTGGTAGAGCGGTGTAGTGTGGTAAGTTTCAGCATCCAATCTCCAGAGGTAAGAAAACTATTGGGGGGGGGGGGCGAAATAGCCCCCCAGGCCTGGACAGGTCCCAAAAGTCGCAGTGATCCTCTGCTCTGGGAGTATGCAATTACGTTCAAAATCACCTCAATATGACAAACTACATGTAAAAAGTGTGCTTTTATTTTGTTGTTGCTCCGGAGATAGGAGAGACAGTTTGGTAGGAGGGGCTATAATGGCCCTCCAGGCCTGACAGGGTTAAGGCATAGCACCACCTACACGGTAATCATATTCACCGATTGCTGCTCTGGTCAAATTGTGTGATTGGATAGCACTGTCTTGCTCTACCGGTTAGGATTTGTTCGTTATTGAATAAGATCTATCTTTAATAATCTGTTTTGCAATTTATGGAAATGCTACTGTCTTACATTCAATGCATCCTCATTCAGGCATAGCACCACGTAAAGGGTAATCATTTTCACGGATTGTTGCTCTAGTCAAACCGTGTGATTGGATATCACTGTCCTTGTTCTAACTGTTAGGATGTGTTCGTGATTGAATAAAATCTGTCTTTGATAATCTGTTTTGCAATTTTTGAAATGCGACCGTCTTGAATTGAATTCATGTTCATTCAGGCATAGCACCACCTACAGGGCAATCATTTTCACTGATTGTTGCGCTGGTCACACTAATGCTCTGTGAGAAATCTCGTTACAATGGCATAAATATCTTAGAAAATATTAACCAATGTTATGGGGGGAACTTACTTTTGTTGAGGTGTTTAGTTCAGTTAGTATAGGATATACCAGGTACGGTTGTCAATCCTAGTTCTGCATATGTAGAGTACCAGTGCGGAGGCTAAGGAAGTGATGGCTATACGAATGTCAGTCTCCTATCTTCTAACCTAGGTAGGACACTTTTCTCTACATTGGGGACAAATGTCCGTCATTAGTTGCAATAGAAAAGGATATGAAAAGGGACACTAATCACCAGGGCATTCATATCCATCACACCGGTTTTCCATGTCAATTTATGATAATAGAATTCTGCTTTCACGGCCTTGGTTTAATCCGTTCGAGCCGTTATATATAGCTACATCGTGGTTTATATAGTAAAATAACAACGTTGATGGGGTAGAACAACGTAGTGACGTTCGGATAAATATTTACATATTACTCCGAGTTGAAATTCATAAACACGCTCTACATTCATAAAACCTATATATTATACGGTGGATATACTCATGTGAACTGCTCGGGTTTATAACAACATATACAATTATCATCGATACCGAATAAATTAAAAAGACCCTATTCGTTCGACTAACCAGTATTAAATTAGTGTATGGACAGCCACAGTGTGATTTTCAACACATGGGCAGTCCCTATGTGGGCCCCAAGATAGTATTATGCAAGATTATCCGTCCTGCGCGCGAATAAATTATGATGTCATCACAGCAGCAGATTCTCGAAGACCGCCTTCCGCTATGATATCACCCTCCTAGACAATTATAAATCCTACGATCCAGAAGAGGTTCTGCAGTATATTCACACACATGCGCAGTGCAGCCCAGTCACTTTGTCAATACACATGCTTCCCGGTTCATTTTCACGTTGGTAAATTTCCACTGGCTTTGTTATGCGGGGAGCTTCGTTTACATTAAAAGAAGCTTTTCCGGGTGCGACTCTGCATGTTTTAACTGTTGGCGGTTTCGCAGACAACGTCATGGAAATTAAACATATCTAACACAATTTATCCAGAATCCCACACAAACCAGATATCTCAATGCATTTTTCATATAGATCTGCATATAAATATAAGTTATAGCATCTATTCAATAAATACGATGGTTAAATTCATAATTTTACACATAATTAAATTTGCAAGCAGGGAATTATGTGAAAATTTATATCAACTGCATAAAATCTCCTTCTTATTATACATTTTTATCTTCTTCATACTTCACTGTATACAAACTTTCTTACTCTACCGGTATATAAAGAAAGCAATAAATTATATCGATTTTGTTTTTCAAATAAAGGCATGTTCTTACCTCCGCCATTTTTATAACAAAGGTAGGGGAATCTCCACACGTTACCGAGACCCACAGAGAACCCGATACAGGCCAGAAGGAAGTCAATTTTTCTTGCCCAGGTTTCTCTCTTCTGAATTTTGTTCGTCCCTTTCTCCATATCGGTCGCCATCGATGTTTCCATTTCTGAACCGATTTCCCCCAACCAGTTTTCGTCGAAAAACGACAGGGAAGTATTGTAAAGCGCTCCGTGCTGCTTTCTCCCGATAAAATTTAACGAGGAAAACTGAGAATCTAGACGTCCGTTCACCTGCCCAATAAATTCGCCGACGGTCTTTCCTCACTGAGGCACACAAAGCTTTGTAAGACGGTAGGAAGCGAAGATGAAGATATTCCTACAAAATAGCAAACACAAAGCCAGCGTGAATCGAGGCCGAATTAATCGTCGAGCAGAGCTTCACCAATCCACCAATCAGGAGAACAGTATATCAGTCACATGACAGACAATGCACAGAGCCAGGATCATTAAGTTGATTATTGTTAATCTCCGCAGCACGTCTGCCCACACTTACAGAATATCACCTGCACGCAAGCAAAAGGCCAGGGAATATAGCAATACGTATGTGCTTAATAATTTAGTCAAGGAATGGTGAATTTTTTTTTTTTCCGTGCATGTATCGTTTCCGTTCAGTTTGTGGCGCAATTTCTCGAGTAGAAGGATAACATTTTAAATTGTTATACATATCAGTGCATATTTCACCAACAAAAGGTTGTACGGTTGATTTTATCTTGTTGACCACATGTGGTTACATATACAACTCCTAAAGCTATCACTTCCATCAATCTATCACCAGATCTCATCCCGGAAAATGAGCAGTGAACTGAACATTAGTGACATGATAACGCGGTCTTGTCGTGGGGCCCCAAAGGGGACCAGCGACGATGTTTTCTGAAAATTATCCTCCGTATTTACATAGGAAAGAGAGGAAAAAAGTTCATTGTTTTGATTGTCGTCCCGAATTTAGAGTAAAATTTAATTATGACACATGATGATACCGTCAATTCTAGTGATTTGTATAATACCAGTTCAAAGGTTGAACAAAAGGTCAATTGTCAGTATATGTCATTTGTTATGGGCAAAACTATTGTTTTCCTTAAATACGGCTAACCGTTATGTGCGCCATGTACTTACCAAACATCAATGGCTACGAAAACAAATACAAAAAATTAACCCTGGCTACAATTCTTTTACTCATTTTTTATTAGATCGCCTCATATGTCATTTTAATTTTGAAAGTAGGGCACATAATAACAACAAACCGTTAAATAATTTAGGTCGACACAGGTTTGATTGACCCCAAATTCAGTATATTCAGCAATGTATCTCGTGTTAATTTCATCATCCTTTGTCATGGATCGTCTGACCAAGTCGGATAAACAGGTCTGCATAATGGCGGATGGTTGATTTGTACGGTACATGTGCTTTTTATGATCATACAAACCAGTCCTTCGGACGGGAAAAACTCAAATCATTTCCTTTTATGATAATACACATTATCGGGTTCCCAGACGTCAAGGAACGTGAAATCCATCTACCTGTGTAATCTGATTCTGATACCACACGACCCAATGTCAATCTGATTAAAATTACACCTAAAGGACGTTATAAGTTGAAGAATTAATAACGAAAGTCAATGATGACGAAGGACGATGTACATTTCAAAGGGCGTACGGGAGCCCCGAAAAGTGATATATATTACTCAAGAAATTATCGTCACTAGAAAATCACTCTAAATCACCGAATGTCCTGAGTGTTCTTCGTGTTCAGAGGCATGTTAAATGCATGCCACTTCAACAGTTTTAACAAATATCTTTGACAACAAACACATTTTGACACGGCCGACACATGAATACTCCGCCCTGTATCCTGTAGATGAAATGTCACTATAAAGACGATACATAAATAGATCAAACACATCGGTGCCAAATGAAAATCTGCAAGTCTACTGATACAATATTTAAACAAAAGCTGCACGTACAACAAGTGTAAACAATGTTAAATGCGTTGGCACACATCGACACTGGCATTTGTTATCATCATTCAACGGCCAAACAAACAAACGGTTAAACAAACAACCATGTAGACAACCGTTCAGTGTAAGATTTTCCATTCGGAATGGCGGATTTGTTGTTTCCGTCACCTAATATTTACCGATAGCATATATGTGCATTTGGAGTATAATGGATTTCCGAATGCTTCGAACATTTCTTTTATCCCAAAGTATACATTGTTTAATTGTGAATAATTTCCAGATGCTTTTGTGTGGTGTAATTATGTTATAACTACAACTCAAAACTCCAACAACCTTGGGATATGTTAAACAACTTCTCCCGAGTTACTGTATTTTCGCCGATCCCTCACCTCCCTCAGCATTGTTTAAACAAGTCTTATATAGCTGAAATATTGCTCAACGCGACGTTAAACCTTAACTCTCTCTCTCTCTCTCTCCGTACCTTATACAGAAAAATGATGGATGTATTATTTTCATTGTTTAATTTTCATTCTTTTAGGCAGATTTTCATCTGTACACAAACGTTAACAATGCATAATGAGTTCCCGTGTTTGCTCGGTTCACAAGAGTGCGTTTTGTTGTACGAAATTGGTCTTTGTATCGAAACAATACACAAATTACATATACTAGAACATTACCGTTCGGGTGATTGTGCCATTCAGAACAGAATTTGACTTTAGCTTGAGATTTGGCAGCATTCAGACTTGTGGTTTTGTTTTCAACAGCTTCAGGCCAGTCTGGCACATTAGGGGTACGGAAAAGTCCCCCCTGGAAAACTTCTCCCTGGAAAGATTCCCCCCGGCAATAGTCACCCCTGGAAAACTCCCCCAGGAATTTCTCCCGGAAATTACCCCCCCCCCCCTACCTTTCATATATCAAGTGAAACTCAGAGAACAAAATATATGAAAAATGAACATTCATGGTTTATTAAAATATATACTGAAAACTAGACATATCGCGATCACATACATTTACAATAGCACTACAATCATATGTAAATCATACATATATGAGCACCATGAAGTACAATCAGTAATATTATATATATGCATATATTAATTTACTTGTACCTAATACATCGACCAACGGACTGAAGTGTCTCTGCGATCGTTTTCACACCATCTCTGCGGTCGACACAAATCTTCTGCAGTCTTTCCTGTAAATTTTTGTTCTCGGAGTTTCAGTTAATATGGTATAAATGAAAGGTAGGGGGGATAATTTCCGGGGAGAAATTCTGGAGGACTTTTCAGGGGGCTGTGCCGGGGAGGAATCTTTCCAGGGAAGTTTTTCCGGGGAGGGAGGGAGGGGGGGGGAGAATTTTCCTACGCTCGGCACATTAGATTGTGAGAAAAAAAATCCAGACATAAACAAACAGCACAGAGAGAAATAAATTCAACGTATAAGGTAGTTCACAATCCCAGTGCAACAACAACACCACATTTATTATTTGGTGTATGACCAGTTGAGCCAGATCAGCTTTTCTTAACCCTACCTGGCCTGGGGGGGGCCATTATGGCCCCCCCTACCAAACTTTCTGCACTATCTCCGGAACGGCAAAAAATGAAGAGCTGAAACTCCGTGACTTTATAGTTTATCTTATTGGGGTCATTTTGAGCCTATTTGCATAACCCCCCGAGCAGAGGATCATGGGTAAATCCAAGATGGCGGCCACGTGGGTACTAGAAAAGTGATGTTTTTGTCAAATTTCTTCAAAATTTCTGCTTTTCCGCAATGAAAAGTGGGCAAAACATATTTTATTTCATATCACATTAATATTTGCTAATTTTTCGTACAGTTTTTGTGGAGAAATTGCAAAAATAAAAAATTCGGAAAATCTGACCGGAAAATCGACCAAAAAATGTCGTTTTTGAAAATGACGTCATCAAAGCGGCCATCTTGGATTTTTTTACATTTTCTGGTAGAGCTTGACCCAGGGGTATAGTGTAATAAGTTTCAGCCCCCTAGCTCAAGGGGTAAGAAAAATAATTAGGGGGGGCCATTTCGGCCCCCCCCCCAGGCCTGGACAGGTCCCAAAAAGCCCAGGCCAGATAGGGTTAAGGCCTTCATTTATGAGAATAACATTGCGTGACCAAATTCTTAGCTCTACATATATTCTTCTACTCTTCTATATAGCTCATAATGAAATCAAGTAATTTGACCTTCGAAATATAGATCAAGGTCAGTCATCTTCAACAATTTTCTCGTCTATTCTAAGTTGATTGCATATGGAACATGAATTCCAAGATCTTAGACTTAACATATAGAATGTGACTTTTAGAAAATAGGTCAAGGTCAGTGATATTCAATGGACTTCAGGTCCAGGCATATGTGGTATAAATTTGTGCAATCCTTCATGAAATGTTGTACTAAATTGAATCTGACCTTGATAGAATAGACCAAGGTCAGTCGTCTTCAGCATACCCCTGGACCATCACCAGATGTATACATAATATTAATTTGGAAAGCCTAGCTATATTTCTTCATGTTATATCATAATAAACAATATATGATCTTGAAAAATAGATCAAGGCCAGACAACTGGAATAGGTTTCTAGTCAGTCACCAGTTGCATATGTTATATGAATTTGGAGACCCTGGCTTTAATCCTTCAAAAATGAAGAGAACTGGCACCCGAAAGTGCTTTATCAGCAGTCGATAACGTAGCCCAAATATCCCCCAAGAGCTTTTCTTTATAATATGTAGGCTATTTATCTTACATTTTACACTGTCACTGTGCGATGTATTAATAGATAATAAACACAATGTTCATGAAAATAGACACAGAAATTATTTATGGACAATGGCTAGCTACTGAATGTTGGATTTGATGCTTAGTATTTAGCTAATATATATACTACGTACAGCCTCTGTATATGTACACTATCAATTGGTTCCTGTATGGTCAGTCGTATTTATATCAGAACACAAGGAGAAACAATTTGGGTGATGGCTAGCTACTGAATGTCGAATTTGACGCTTATATGGTACCACCATGTAGGTATTGTCGCGTAGTATATGTGTACCGAGTCTACCAACTGAATGTCGAATCTGAAGCTCACAGGGTTCCTTCATGTGGGTGTAGAATATGTGTACCGAGTTTGGTGGCTCTAAAACCACTTGGAAGGGGGTCAACCGACGCTATCTGTGAAAGACATATATATAAGTGAGTGGGTGAATGGGATTTAACTTAGCTTTCAACTTTTTTCAGTCATATGACAACGTTGGGTCCTATTCCTTTTCACACCCGGGAACCATACGGGTGGGGTCCTATTCCTTTTCACACCCGGGAACTCCACGGGTGCCTCGGTTAGTCGCCTCTTACGACACGCTGTCTGAGGAGCTGAGGCCTATTCTTACCATTACCTGCGGTATGCACGACATCCCAGGTCAATCCCCGTAAGCCCCACGGGCCGACATACATATGGTTGGTTGGTTGGTTTGATTGGGCACTCCATCGTATTACAATGAGCACAGGTCATACAGAGTATGCCGTGCAACCCATATACGTACGGACGTTTCAGGTCGGCTGTTTTAATTTAATAGCAGACGATGAGGTTTCTCGTACCGACTGGTATTGACCTAGGATCCAAGGCCGAACGGTAACAGTACACGCCGACGTATTAGTCGGGGCTGTTAGGGCATAAAAGGGACTGTTTGGTTCAGATTCTTCCAAAAGCACCAAATTTGGCCCATATGTCGCCCATACCATACCTTTTCGATTTTTGACGGGCGCCAAGGTAGTCGCCCCCTGGGGCCGCCATATTGGCGAAATTCATTATGGCCGCCACCCGGGTTAGAGATCAGTCAATAAAATGGCTAGAATCAGGAATAATACAACTTTTTAGTGGTTATCGGAGTCGGGAAATCTGATTCTGATCTTATTTCAACGATTTGAGGTCAAGGTCACCCTGAAGGTCATTTTTGGGTCAAATTCGTCATTTTTAGTGGTTTTTAGTCGAGATATACAAACTAACTCATTTTATCGATTTTCGGGGTTGAGTAACCCGAATCTGGCCATATTTTGACAATTTGAGGCAATATTGCATGTGAGGTTCATGACAGATGTCCCCCGAAACAGAGGTCAACCGGAGGTCAATTATAGGAAACATCAAAAGGGCTAGAATCACAAATAATACCATAGGGCTTTGCGGCATCGGAGAATTAGATTCTGACCTTATTTTGACGAGTTGAGGTCATGGTCATCTCATTTGAGAATTAAAGGTCAAAGATCAACAGTTGCTACTAAAAACAATCGAAAGAAGATTATTCAGGAACAAATGTTACTAAAATACTTCGGAGATGACATCTGCTGACAAAATGCTATAACCATGCCGCTACGTGCATTTAAATGTTCAAAATACAAAACAAAGACCGCTTAAGCAACAGTATACCAATGATTACTTTTACTACCTATGCATTCTGGCTTGCGCTCTATGATGCCAGCAATAAATAATACTTGTCATCATCGCCCAAGTTATTAACGCACCCGCCTTCGCATTTGCAGAGGGTCATGTATCGGACATCGGCACAGTTGCATTTGCACCTTCCCGTGCATGCCTTGAGTCAGCCTCAGTGCATGAGAATGGCATATGCCATAGAAGTGTCGCTGAGAGTGGTCCATAGCGGTTGCCATGTACTGGTGCAATCTTTGTGCCAGCTCCACTCACTGAAGTCAGGGATTCCCTGCTGGAGTGAAGCGACTCCAGTAGAAACTCGCTTGCAGCAGCGCTCGCTTCACATGCTGCAAAAGCGCGGCTTGGGAGGTGGGATGTTTTCCAGCGATCTGGTTGCAGTGGTGAAGAGGTGATGCTTGGCCTCATTGACACCGGCTGCATCACATCCCTTGCTGTACATGAGTACGATGAAGCACCCCGTTAAGCTATGAAAGAGAGGTAGTGCCACGGACTTTGACGGACCAAGATCGGAACAGATGGTTTGGACTGGAATGCCACAATACTTTTTCCTGAACCCCTAAAATCCCGAAGTATGAATGGATCAGCGGCTTCTTAAAAGATGTTAACAAAAAGGAGCCGTTCTCATTCATCAGCACACAGATGTCCAAGACTGACATGAGCGGAAAGCTCCTTCTGTGTACCCGTTTTGAGTCCGTGTTCTTCAACAGGCGTTATGACCTCACAATACTTCAACCGTGCAACCATTCCGAGGCGGACACTAGGTTCCTCCTGCATCTAGCACATGCCACGGAGAAGGGTCATACAACAGCCTATGTTCGCACGATGGACAGCGATGTCCGGTCTTTGAAGACCCTCGGTCTATCGGAACTCTTGGTGGACTTCGGTACTGGAAAGAAATATTGTGACATTCAGTCCATACCGTTTGTTCCGATCTCGGTCCGTCAAATCCTTGGCACTACCCCTCTTCCACAGTCTTACTGGGTGCGACCCGACTTCACAGTTCCTTGATAGCGCAAGCCAGAAGGTATAGATACCAATAATCATTGGTATATTGTTGCTAAGGCGGTCTTTGTATTGTATTTCGAACATTTAAATACACATAGCGGCGTAGCGGCATAGTTATAGCATTTTGTCAGCAGATGTCATCTCCGGAGTATTGTAATATAATTTGTTCCTGAATACTCTTCGTTCGATTGTTCTTAGTGGTGACTGTTGATCTTTGACCTTTGACCCCAAAATCTTCAAAATAGGATCAGAATCGGAGAATGCCACAAACCTCTATGGTATTATTTGTGGTTCTTTTGGTGTTATACCTACAATTGACCTCTGGTTCGGATGACCTCTATCGCGACTCTCAAATGAAATATTGCCCCGAATCGCCAAAATAAGGCCAGATTCGGGTTACTCAAACCTGGAAACCAATAGAATGAGGCAGTTTATATATCTTGCCCCAAAACCACTGATAATGGCGAATTTGTCCCCAAAATGCCCTTTAGGGTGACCTTAAAGGTTACCTTGACCTAAAATCGTTGAAATAAGATCACAATCAGATTCTCCGACCCCCAAAACCACTAAAAAGTGCTATTATTCACATTTCTAGCCCTTTTAGTTATTCAACTATAACCAGGATGGCGACCATATTGAATTTCGCCGAATATGGCGGCCCTAGGGGGCGCCCGTCTTGGCGCCCGTCAAAAATCGAAATAGTATGGTATGGGCGACATATGGGCCAAATTTGGTGCTTTTGGAAGAATGTGAACCAAAATATCCCTAACAGCCCCCACTATATCGGTATTCATGACACTACCATCGTAATTTATTAAACACCTGGCATGGACAAAGAAAAGAACAGTTACACAATTTATTCACAACCGAACGCTTATAAAAGTGAGTGGGAATATGAAATGGACATGAGCTACGGAGTTCAGGTGCGTAGACACAGTGTAGACAGAGTGGTACGGTAAACACCGCACCGACGTTTGGCAGCCTTAAGCTACGTACACATGTATACGATTATCCGATAACGACAATGCGGCAACGACAACACGGCAACGGCAAAAAAATCGATCGTAGGAAAATGAATTGGTCCGTACACATGAATGCGTAACGATTACGACAGTACGATAAGACTATCCGGCAATGCGATACGATTATCCGTCTATTATTGGAATCGGTTCTGGAGCAATTTTTTGCCGTTGTCGGACATAAGTCGTGCGGTTTTATGACGTCACATCAGCAACACACATATGGTAAAGTCGTCGTCGTCCATTGCGGTAAGAAATGTTCTCATGTCGCATCCGCTTTTATACTTATAGCCGTAGTCATGTGTACACCAAAAACGCATTACCGTTGTCGTTGCCATTGCCGTATTATCATTGCCGCATTGTCGTTATCGGATAATCGTATACATGTGTACGTAGCTTTATCCGATTTATTCGTTGATTATTATAACCAGTCGTCTTCAGTATTTTCATTCAGCTTCAACTTTGTCCAGGTGATGGCTAATTTGGTAAATCAATTTGCCCTTAAATTATGAATTTATTCCAAATGTTGAAACGTATATATTCACGACTTTATATTGCACATAGTCCAGTTTCCAACTGTTCAACTTGTCCCGCGCACATCCAATAAATAACCAGTATGGCTTTTGGTAATTGGGTCACGGTTCAAATCCTGAGTATTATTGAAATAATCTCTAACACAAAATTAAGCTTACAATAAAAAATAACCGTAATCAAAGATATATTCATCACTCTTCCGCTTGAATCATGGTGTTGACCGTGTGGATGGGGTATCTTGAAACCGCTCCCACACAACCTTTGGCAAGGCGAAACAATCTTTCAGATAATCATGTAGTTCCAGAGTTTGAATGATGGCGCGGGATAGTAGGCCTATCTACCAAAAATATATATCAGCTACGGAATAGCATCGTCAAGTAGAATAAATAGCATGTGCATTGAAAACAACGTTTTATTATATTTTCTTCGGCCAAACACCCCAGCTGAGTGATACAATTATGGGCCAAGCAAATCGATCCAACTTCAGGAAATCTCATTCCAGCTCAATTGACGTCTGTAATGTCAATGACCCAACGCGTTTTGTAATAATTAATCTATATTCTTTCCAAAAAATGGAAACATATCAACTGAGGCTGAGGTCGTAGAACTGAAAGGATTGACTTTCGCATTCTGCAGTTTCATTGGGGTATAAACTGTCAAATGATGTGGTTCAAACGTAGTGTAAACTGTGCTCGCAAGTTTACAGTTTGAGCGACATCATTTAACAGTTTATACCCCGATGAAACTGCAAAATGCGAAAGTCATCCTTTAAATAAATGTTACCTACTTTCTAAGTGACATTATAGTAAACAAATTGAATACATGAGAGTGTGACTAACGTCACAGGACCTACTAAGGTTTCTAGGTCACATAATTAGGTCAGAAAGTAGGTCACATTGACCTTGACCCAATTAGGTCAGGTCAGACTGATATTGACCTAATTAAGCACATTTCCATGGCCTTAGGAGGCATTAGGACATGTTTTTGCCAATTTCGAGTTTTATAGGTCACAAATTTTCATAAAAAGTAGGTTACCCCAGAACTTGCTGGTAACAGTCCCCTAATGCACGTTCATGTCAAAAATCAAGGTTCTTATGTCAACGGTTCTCCTTATTTTGTCGTAGAAAGGAGTCGGATGGACTGACTCACTCACTCATCACCGGACAATTTGCAAATGAGGGCCTTCTTCGTAGGAATATAATGGTTGTTATCATGCGCTGTTTAGGGAGATATTCTTTCTTCTGCTGTCCGATGACGTATGGCGATAACGCTGTTTCTCGTGAATATTACTCTCTGTTCATGTCCACAAAAAATCCTCGAAGAGTTCTTTTATTTAATCCCAGAGTTTATTATATTCCAAATATACTCCATGATTTGAGATGGCCTCGGGCTTTGATTTCGGCACACGACTGCACGGACGATTGAACACTATTTGAACCAGCATTACCAACACACGGGCCTCGGTTTGACTGCATCGATGTCCTTCTTATCGGGGTGTGGGTGATTATACGCTAGAGTGGTCACAACCATCTGCGAACATGTATGGTTGGCCATCCCCGTCACAATTCGATATTTTATAATAAAGAATGAAAATAAATAGGATCAAATCCACTTTAAAAATTCCACTAGTACTAACCTGGTTTGCACTGATTTTTTTTTTCATAAAAAGATAATCGTCTGCAATATTGCAATACATTCAGCTTTATGTTATTGACTGAATCGATTTCCTGTTCAAATTCCAGAGGTAAAGCGTTAGCAAATATATTTTAAACAATGTTTTATCTAAATCATCACCCTGCCGAACACCCATGTTTGAGGCAACATTTTTTTTTAATTCGTTCACACATAATTTGATCTTCTCGTACTTTTGACCGTTCCACAAACATATTCCCCAATGTCTGCTGCAGTTGCATTTCATAGAATAATCCTACATGCCAAACCCTATAAAAAAACGCCTCTTTCGTGTCCACAAAACAGACATACAAAGGGGTTTCTAATCGGTGTTCTGGAGGGGTACTCGAACCATTATGCAGTGTATTTGACTCTGTGTACGTCAGATATCAATATATATACTCTCATTTTACACACAATATGTTTGACCGAGTGAACGTATTGTTGACCATAAATATAATTTATTATGCATTACACAGACGAGTGAAAGAAGGTATAGAATGAAAGTATGCCACACGGAGAGCATTTTGATATATGATATATCTTTTTTTATATATCATCTGTTATACTTCTGACGTTCTGGGACACTTTTAGATGTAATTTGGATATCAACAGCAATAAATTGCAGTCTGAAGTTCAAGTCGGTCTGACCTGATAAAGAATAGTTCCGTTGTCAAGGAAACCAGAAGCTGGGTCAGTTGGGTTGAATCCCTCACAGCAGATGACTGTTGGCAGAAAGTCTTTGTGGCTGAGTCAGCGGGCCGAGTCAGCGCCTTCGAGAAAAGGACAATAGATTCATCCAATCTGATTAAAAACAGACCCAGAAACTGATTCTCGTTTCTGGATTTGTTTTTCATTAGACTGGACTCCTCATTACGCTAAATGGTTACTTTTACATTCAGATTTGTATACATACCCCCGGTAACCGTACAAGTGTATAGTATGGCAAGCCAAAGTGCTTTTTATTCCGAATTCCGATATCGGAAATTCAGTGACAATTTTCGATATCGGAAATAGAATTTCCCATATCGGGAATTCAATTTCCGATATCGGGAATTCAATTTCCGATATCGGGAATTCAATTTCCGTTATGGGAAATAGAATTTCCCATATCGGAAATTGTCACCGAATTTCCGATATCGGAAATGAAAGCCTGAAAGCTTTACAAAACCTAGGGGTGCATTCCACACCTAAATCTGAAGCTGAATCTGAAACCTAAATGATGTGCGGCTAAAAACAGGCATGGGTTCGGATCTTCGACCATAAATAGATGTAAAATCTTTAACAAAAACCTTGTAAACGTATATATTTTCTAAATGGGCACACTCGTGCCATTATTTCAGGGGACTTGTGAGCTATTGAAATTGAAAAGGAAAGACGTGCAATCCTCCTTAGCCCTTCTTCAACTTTTCTGAAAAACATGAAATGATTTTCTTTTTATGTATGTTAAAGTGTTTCCCGTCCAAAGGACAATTTAATATGGCGAAAAAAATAGGAGGTCGACCTACTCGTTTTTTGTAAAATTTTATCGCCATAGAGGAATCATGATTTTCGCTTCCAGAAAAAGTGCGGATTTTGGTCCTCCAGATATTCAATTCCGGACACGATTAACTCTGTAGTGGCGAGTGGGTGCGATCAACAAGCAATTGTTATATCCTCGTTTGGAGAAATGGTTACGTTCAACAGGGTGATACTATAGATATCAGTTAGTAGAAAGGTAAGAAGAATTACCTTGCTGTCAAAATCGGGCGATCTTCCTTATTATAAAATTAGGGAGGGACCACTTTGTACGAAACCGTGGCAAGTGTGGAGTGCAGCCTAGAGTTGCAATTCCCGATATCGGAAATTCAATGACAATTTCCGATATCGGGAATTGCATTTCCGATATCGGGAATTGAATTTCCGATATCGGGAATTAAATTTCCGATATCGGGAATTCAATTTCCGATATCGGGAATTGTCTCCGAATTTCCGATATCGGAAATTGCAATTCCCGATATCGGAAATTCAATTTCCGATATCGAAAATTCTAATTTCCGATATCGGGAATTGCAATTTCCGTTATCGGAAATTGAATTTCCGATATCGAGAATTCAATTTTCGATATCGGAAATTGAAGGTCATGAATTTCCGATATCGGAAATTTTAATTCCGATATCGGGAATTCAATTCCCGATATCGGAATTTCTCGAATAAAAAGCACTTTGGCTTGCCATAGTATAGTGTATATATAACCTAGTGTTCAGATTTACAGCTCTCACTCGTCAATGGAATGCAGAGCGTAACAGACACTATGGATATCGGACATTGTCCGTGGTTGGGGATCAATAGGGGGTTCTTAAATACGAGAAGAGCTCAGAGTAAATAATTGAGACGCTCCATGGTGTGTTCGCACGTCTCATCGTGATACGGATTGGCGCGATTACGGTGGCTTAATTGGGACACCCTAGAACAAGTTTCCAAGTTCCGAAGTTCCGAAGTTCCCTAGCTCCCAGTTCGAAGTCCCAGCTCCGACGTTTCAAGCTTCGAAGTTCCCATATGAAAATGCTGTGAATTCGGATTTGAAGTTTTTCTTACATAGAACTATTATTTTCCATTAAATGTGACCATATCGGACAGAGATATTCCTACGAAGTAGGCTACAGATCGCAAATTGTCCGGTAATGAGTGAGTCAGTCAGTCAGTCCATCCGAATCCTTTCGTCGACAAAATAAGGAGCACCGTTGACATTATAACCTTGATTTTTGGCATGAACGAGCATTAGGGCATTGTTACCAGCTAGTTCTGATCTGAAATAATTCTGATTAAAATTAGATTTATAATTAACACTTCAGTATATTGTTATATATATGTAAGCTGTAGCCTGTAACGTGTATCCTGTTTCACATCCAAACATGTCATCATTGCCAAGAAAACTGTGGTCCGTTTTGCTCCAGCGTTTTATCGCATTTAATGAGTAGGCCTATCAGTTACTCTCCGGCTAAAAATACCCTACTGCATATACCCTCAAAAATTCAGCGCTGTTTGCACAACGAAGCTGAGGTGGTTTAACGTTTATCATAAAGAAAATCACCGATCAACTGCCATAGAATATAATGTGAAACAAGGAAACCGGAATAGTACATTCATCAGATTGCCGATACCCAAAATGTGTTGTCTCATATATCTAGATAACAACGTGATGTAGAGACGCTATTTATTCGTCTTTGTACCGGTTATGCTCAGGAGAATCACATAGAATCATTATTATCTTGTGCATAGAAGGTGTTGGTCTCGAGTTGAATTACCGTAAACTACATAAATGCTACCTTTCTATACTATAGTACTATATATAAAAATTTGGTGTATTGTTGGGAAAATAATGTGATTTAAAAAGTTGTTTTGATCCTGGACAAGGGCACTAAAAACCACTAAAGAGATGTAGATGTATTTTCACACGTAAAGCTTGAAATCTAGTGAACCTATATTATTCAATCTGTTTCCTTTAAAAAAAAAATGTAAAATTAATTCGGTGATCGTTATTTATTTTGGAATGAAGGCGCATTAGGAGACTGTTACCAACAAGTTCTGAGCTGACCTATTTTTGATGGAAATTTCTGGTGATTTTTGATGAAAATCAGTGGCGATTCTGACTTGGGCGGTGCCCATCTTAATATAGGCAGGATTTCAACTGGGGGTGGGGATTTCCAAGAGTTCAGTTCGCGTTCGAGTCCTAATGCCTACTGTACTTCGTAGGTCCTGTGACGTTAGTCACACTGCTCATGTTTAAAGAAGCATTATACAAATAACTTCAACTTTGGGATTCAACTAATTAGGATAATTCGCATCCGAATTCGCCTGAGTAAAGCCCAAGTCTCACTTAGGCGAACTCCTTTAGGAAGCTTGACGATTTAAGATCGTAAGTATTGGTAAGATACTCGCAAGCTATTCGTAAAGACATTCGCCATGATTCGTAAGCCATCGCTCCAATTCGTAAGAAAATCGTCGCCTCGGTTTTATCGCCACGCCAATTTCAAAATGTTCAAAAAATTCGCCTAGCAATGCGATTTTGCCTTAAGTCTCAAATATTCGCAATTTTATCGTAAATAATCGTAAGTCGTCGTAACTACGTTGTAATGCATCGTAATTAAGTCGTAACTTAATCGCCTTATTGGTAACAGTTCCGTTAATAATCGTCAAGTGAAAAATAAATACGAATATAGTTACCATAACTTACGACAGGAAATGATGGTATACCAAGTAATTGTAAACATTTGACCCAAACTGTCATAACAACGTCGTAAAAACGTCGTAAAACCTTCGTACGTATTCGCAAGACATCGTGAGTAGTAGTTAGCAAGCAAAAAAGGTCGCATTTTCCAGGGAGGTAACTCTTGACTCCAGTGGAGCTTCCGACAGGGGGCGCCACCAGCTTGCATCAGTATTGGCTGGGTGCCAAGTTTTGACCACTATAGGTCTGGCAACCATTGACCTTGTATTCCTCCGCGGTGATGCGGTCATGTCTGGCGGTGATGCGGTCACGGGAGAAAGCCTCCGCGGAGAAAAAGTAGTCCCCAGACATCAAGTACACTGCATGGTCCGATTGGGTCGTATGAGGTATCCATGTGAAGCATTCGTAAAGGGGCATCTGATGGGCTGGGTGTGGGGTTGAAATATCGTCATTCTGCGCATGCGCGGTGGACAAAGGGTATGGAAATAGACGTTTTGGGGTCTAGGGCAGCCACTAATGATCCGATGGAGTTGAGTGAGGTATCAATGTGAAGCCTATGTGAGGGGGCATCCGATGGGGTGGGTGTGGGTTGGAATATCGTCATTCTGCGCATGCGCGGTAGACCAAGGGTATGGAAATAGACGTTTTGGGATCTAGGGGATCCACTATTGGTCCGATTGGGTCAAGTGAGGTATCCATGTGAAACCTATGTGAGGGGGCATCCGATGGGCTGGGTGTGGGGTTGAAATATCGGCATTCTGCGCATGCACAGCAGACAAAGGGTATGGAAATAGACGTTTTCGGGTCTTTGTGGGCCACTAGTGGTCCTATGGAGTCGTATGAGGTATCAATGTGAAGCCTATGTGAGGGGGCATCCGCCTGGAATAGTGTCTCGGCCGCTGTCAACATTCTGCGCATGCGCAAACAGGGAATTGTGGGAAAAGGGTATGGAGATAGACGTTTTGGGATCTAGGTAAGCCCCTAGTGGGCCGATTGGGTCAGGTGACGTATCAATGCGAAGCATATGTGAGGGGGCATCTGCCTGGACTAGTGTCTCTGTCGTTGTCAACATTCTGCGCATGCGCAGACAGGGAATTGTGGGAAAAGGGTATGGAAATAGACGTTTTGGGGTCTAGGTGGGCCACTCGTGGTCCTATGGAGTCGTATGAGGTATCCATGTGAAGCATTCGTGAAGGCGCATCCGACGGGGTGGGTGACACGTGGAACTGACGTCATTCTGCGCATGCGCAGTAGACCAAGGGTATGAAAATAGACGTTTTGGGATCTAGGTGAACCCCTAATGGGCCGATGGAGTTGTATGAGGTATCAATGTAAAGCAGTCGCGAAGGAGCATCTGCCTGGACTAGTGGCTCGTTCGTGTTCAACATTCCGCGCATGCGCAGACAGGGAATTGTGGGAAAAGGGAATGGAAATAGACGTTTTGGGATCGACATGGGCCACTATTGGTCCGATGGAGTCAAGTGAGGTATCAATGTGAAGCACACGTGAGGGAGCATCCGACCGGGTGGATTTGGGGTAGGAATATCGTCATTCTGCGCATGCGCAGGCAGGCCGTAGTATGCAAATAAACATTTTGGGGCCGATATGGCCCACTAGTGGTCCAAATGGGTTGTGGGAGGTGTCAAAGTGAAGCTTTTGTGGGGTAGAGTCAGAATGGCGTGTTTTTTACTGCAGTCGCGTCAGTCTGCGCATGCGCAGTTGGGTGTAGTAAGTAAAGTGACCATTTTGGGAAAGTGAAGGCAGGTATTTGGTGTAGAGATGGACCACTATTGCTCCGAATGCGTCGTGTGGGGTATCATTTTGTAGCTCTCGGGATGTAGACCCCGATTTGAAGGATGCCCACTCCATCTGTGACGTCATCGGTGACGTCATCAGTAGGAGTAGTGGCCAAAGTGGGCATTTTGGGGGTGTGAAGGAAGGTGTTTTGGGGTAGAAATGGACCATCCTTGGTCCGAATGTGTCGTGTGAAATGGCATCTTGTAGCAATTACAAGCGTCTAGTCCGTCATTCACAATTCAGCCGTCGTCCATTAGAGAATATCCGCGTCCATAATCCAACGCCCGCCAACGCCAAGCTCAATGCTTCAACGCCCTGATGAATTAGCCCAAAAGCTCTGATTTTCATCAAATTGTCACTAATTCATTGTATATGCAGTGACGCCCGTGAACGCCCGCCTTTAAACGCCCTAGCATAACGCTTTGACACCATGATATAGACAGATGAGAGAAAAACAACAACAACAACAACAAGGATGAGAGAATAACAACAACAAGTTTTCATATAGTTTATTCTCCCCAATGTTACATCATACCCACGCTGGGGAGCCGCGTTGGGTAGGTTTACAATTCGAGAAGACGCTTGTCCAATCAGAGACCGCCATTTGGTCCTGTCATATTCGTTCTTGCCCGTTAGATGTATTATCGGCTGCACTGTCCAATCAGAAGCCGTCCTTAAGAAAGTCCCATCTTCGGCCATGTTCGATCTCATCCGTTTGTTCTAATCGTCGTCGGGCAGGCCTGGATATTCGTCGGGCAGCATATCCAGAAACAGTTGTTTGCGCATTCTAATCGCATTGTCAAGGGCCTCGGTGGGTGGTAACCCCATATCCTCTTCCAAGTGACGCTTGGTCTTCATGATGGACCTGTGCGTGGGGTCGCCTTTCATTTCAAGCGGTAGTAAGGTATACTGTTCATAGATCGCCATGGCTGTTTTCCTGATGCGGAAGCTTGACGATTTAAGATCGTAAGTATTGGTAAGATACTCGCAAGCTATTCGTAAAGACATTCGCCATGATTCGTAAGCCATCGCTCCAATTCGTAAGAAAATCGTCGCCTCGGTTTTATCGCCACGCCAATTTGAAAATGTTCAAAAAATTCGCCTAGCAATGCGATTTTGCCTTAAGTCTCAAATATTCGTAATTTTATCGTAAATAATCGTAAGTCGTCGTAACTACGTTGTAATGCATCGTAATTAAGTCGTAACTTAATCGCCTTATTGGTAACAGTTCCGTTAATAATCGTCAAGTGAAAAATAAATACGAATATAGTTACCATAACTTACGACAGGAAATGATGGTATACCAAGTAATTGTAAACATTTGACCCAAACTGTCATAACAACGTCGTAAAAACGTCGTAAAACCTTCGTACGTATTCGCAAGACATCGTGAGTAGTAGTTAGCAAGCAAAAAAGGTCGCATTTTCCAGGGAGGTAACTCTTGACTCCAGTGGAGCTTCCGATAGGGGGCGCCACCAGCTTGCATCAGTATTGGCTGGGTGCCAAGTTTTGACCACTATAGGTCTGGCAACCATTGACCTTGTATTCCTCCGCGGTGATGCGGTCATGTTTGGCGGTGATGCGGTCACGGGAGAAAGCCTCCGCGGAGAAAAAGTAGTCCCCAGACATCAAGTACACTGCATGGTCCGATTGGGTCGTATGAGGTATCCATGTGAAGCATTCGTAAAGGGGCATCTGATGGGCTGGGTGTGGGGTTGAAATATCGTCATTCTGCGCATGCGCGGTGGACAAAGGGTATGGAAATAGACGTTTTGGGGACTAGGGCAGCCACTAATGATCCGATGGAGTTGAGTGAGGTATCAATGTGAAGCCTATGTGAGGGGGCATCCGATGGGGTGGGTGTGGGGTTGGAATATCGTCATTCTGCGCATGTGCGGTAGACCAAGGGTATGGAAATAGACGTTTTGGGATCTAGGGGATCCACTATTGGTCCGATTGGGTCAAGTGAGGTATCCATGTGAAACCTATGTGAGGGGGCATCCGATGGGCTGGGTGTGGGGTTGAAATATCGGCATTCTGCGCATGCACAGCAGACAAAGGGTATGGAAATAGACGTTTTCGGGTCTTTGTGGGCCACTAGTGGTCCTATGGAGTCGTATGAGGTATCAATGTGAAGCCTATGTGAGGGGGCATCCGCCTGGAATAGTGTCTCGGCCGCTGTCAACATTCTGCGCATGCGCAAACAGGGAATTGTGGGAAAAGGGTATGGAGATAGACGTTTTGGGATCTAGGTAAGCCCCTAGTGGGCCGATTGGGTCAGGTGACGTATCAATGCGAAGCATATGTGAGGGGGCATCTGCCTGGACTAGTGTCTCTGTCGTTGTCAACATTCTGCGCATGCGCAGACAGGGAATTGTGGGAAAAGGGTATGGAAATAGACGTTTTGGGGTCTAGGTGGGCCACTCGTGGTCCTATGGAGTCGTATGAGGTATCCATGTGAAGCATTCGTGAAGGCGCATCCGACGGGGTGGGTGACACGTGGAACTGACGTCATTCTGCGCATGCGCAGTAGACCAAGGGTATGAAAATAGACGTTTTGGGATCTAGGTGAACCCCTAATGGGCCGATGGAGTTGTATGAGGTATCAATGTAAAGCAGTCGTGAAGGAGCATCTGCCTGGACTAGTGGCTCGTTCGTGTTCAACATTCCGCGCATGCGCAGACAGGGAATTGTGGGAAAAGGGAATGGAAATAGACGTTTTGGGATCGACATGGGCCACTATTGGTCCGATGGAGTCAAGTGAGGTATCAATGTGAAGCACACGTGAGGGAGCATCCGACCGGGTGGATTTGGGGTAGGAATATCGTCATTCTGCGCATGCGCAGGCAGGCCGTAGTATGCAAATAAACATTTTGGGGCCGATATGGCCCACTAGTGGTCCAAATGGGTTGTGGGAGGTGTCAAAGTGAAGCTTTTGTGGGGTAGAGTCAGAATGGCGTGTTTTTTACTGCAGTCGCGTCAGTCTGCGCATGCGCAGTTGGGTGTAGTAAGTAAAGTGGCCATTTTGGGAAAGTGAAGGCAGGTATTTGGTGTAGAGATGGACCACTATTGCTCCGAATGCGTCGTGTGGGGTATCATTTTGTAGCTCTCGGGATGTAGACCCCGATTTGAAGGATGCCCACTCCATCTGTGACGTCATCGGTGACGTCATCAGTAGGAGTAGTGGCCAAAGTGGGCATTTTGGGGGTGTGAAGGAAGGTGTTTTGGGGTAGAAATGGACCATCCTTGGTCCGAATGTGTCGTGTGAAATGGCATCTTGTAGCAATTACAAGCGTCTAGTCCGTCATTCACAATTCAGCCGTCGTCCATTAGAGAATATCCGCGTCCATAATCCAACGCCCGCCAACGCCAAGCTCAACGCTTCAACTCCCTGATGAATTAGCCCAAAAGCTCTGATTTTCATCAAATTGTCACTAATTCATTGTATATGCAGTGACGCCCGTGAACGCCCGCCTTTAAACGCCCTAGCATAACGCTTTGACACCATGATATAGACAGATGAGAGAAAAACAACAACAACAACAACAAGGATGAGAGAATAACAACAACAAGTTTTCATATAGTTTATTCTCCCCAATGTTACATCATACCCACGCTGGGGAGCCGCGTTGGGTAGGTTTACAATTCGAGAAGACGCTTGTCCAATCAGAGACCGCCATTTGGTCCTGTCATATTCGTTCTTGCCCGTTAGATGTATTATCGGCTGCACTGTCCAATCAGAAGCCGTCCTTAAGAAAGTCCCATCTTCGGCCATGTTCGATCTCATCCGTTTGTTCTAATCGTCGTCGGGCAGGCCTGGATATTCGTCGGGCAGCATATCCAGAAACAGTTGTTTGCGCATTCTAATCGCATTTTCAAGGGCCTCGGTGGGTGGTAACCCCATATCCTCTTCCAAGTGACGCTTGGTCTTCATGATGGACCTGTGCGTGGGGTCGCCTTTCATTTCAAGCGGTAGTAAGGTATACTGTTCATAGATCGCCATGGCTGTTTTCCTGATGCGGGGCCGCATTTCGGTGTACGCCTGTTGTAAGTTATCCTGTCCCGCGTCCTCGATCGCTTCAGCGTGAGTATTGATAGCTGCTGTCACAATACGATCCCAGAAGGTAGGTTCTGCCTCACTTTCCTGGGATGTAGGCTGACTATCTGAGGTCAAGCTCTCCATATCAGTAGATAGACTGTCAGCAATCTTGGATTCGGTATCAGTCGATACACTCTCATCGATCTCTGTATCAGCATCCGATTCAACGGACTCCTCGGCGTCTTCAATCCCATGTATATTTTTCTGATGTCGCATCATATCGTAATGTCTGGTGAACGTGCGTTCACACTCAGAACAAGTATAAGCCATGTTGACGGTTGAACGTCGACTGTGCGTGTTTTGGGAATACACTTGCTTTCATAGACAGTGACGCCCGCCAACGCCCACTGTTACGCCTTAACGTCCTATATGTACGCCTTAACGCTCGTCTCAACGCTTTAACACACTTTCTTAACACTTTAACGTCGTTTAATGATGCGTTCGAACAAATGTTGCTTTTGTGCTATTGCTCTGACATACGCCGCTTTGCAGTTCATGCCCGAGGTTTTCAACATCGACGCTGTTCTTTCGATTTCCATATGGACTGGGTCCTTGTCCAACAATTTCATATGGGTCACGAGGTCGACATACTGCTGACGTAAAGCCCGTCGTAGTCTTGGTGCCAATCTGTTATGGGCTAAAATTGCGGCTTGTTTTTTCGAATATTCTTTGTGTTGAAACTTGTTTTCTGTGGCCCTCAACGTCTCGCCCAACTCGGCGTCCATACTTTCTTTGAACAAATCCTTCCATAACCTCGAGTTCACATTATGTTCATTCCCTTGTACGGGTTCGGGTTGGTCCTTCACGGTTGGGTGATATTTCGGGACTGATGGTATGAAGCGGACTCGCTGGATGGGGGTGGGTTGCTGCTGCTGCTCTGCCAGGAGTGGACTCGGCGGATGGTGTAAGGGTATATGACGTTGCGGTGATTCCTCGCCGGGTAACAGGTGGGTCGTCAGCCGACGATCTTCGGGGGTGTGGGCTTTTAAATCTACGAACAGGTAGCCGTACGGACGACTTGTCGCCCCTTGAAACGCCTGCATGAAATGGTCGATGTTCTGAGGATAAATTCGACTACCAAACACACGGATTTGTGCTCTGTCAATGGGATTGGAGAACAACACAAAGTATTGGCAGTTCAAGGCAATATCTCTGGACGCCTTCCCTTGAGGAAAGAGATTCTGGGTCAAATAGATGACGGACAGATTCCGATGATGGGAATTGTCCTTGGCCGCACTCATCAGCCCATCTAGCACTACCACGTTGGTCTGCTCGGGATCAAAGTAATACGGTTCGTTTATGTCGTGGGGAATCCCTGAAACGAAGCTCACATTCTGTAACCTTGTAGTTTCGTAGGCGGGCTGCCATTGACTATAACATCAAACAACACGTGTCGGAGCTGGGGTTACCACACCTGCCTCTAAGAACTTCATCACCCAGGACGTCTTTCCACATGCCGTAGGGCCGCTCACCGTCATCGTATAGGGATGCTCTACTGCTCTTGTTGGACCTATAGCGGGACTCGGCTGTGTCTCTTGGTTGTGTTTGCGTTGAATGTGCCTGAGCAGACTATCGCGACGAGAGAAGGTTCTCTGACAGAACGTACACGTACACGACATGTTCATCAGTCGAGCAATACATATGGACTGTGAGGGACACATGTTCATTCCTATATTTACAGACACTACCACCACCACCACACACCACCACCAACACCACCAACACCACCACCACACACCACCAACTCCACGGTAGCCCCCGTGTGGCAGAGCTCTTGGATCGGAGCTCGGGGAGCTCAAAGCTTGTGGAGCTCAGAGCTCGGAAATGACGCCATCGCAGGCACGCGCGTGTACCTGTGCTGCACCCGCACCCTGGTGTACCCTATTCCCTACGGACTATAGGGTACAGGGTGCAGCACAGGTACACGCGCATGCCTGCGATGACGTCATTTCCGACCTTGAGCTCCACAAGCTTTGAGCTCCGAGAGCTCCGATCCAAGAGCTCTGCCACACGGGGGCTACCACCACCACCGGGCGTTGACGCCCGTCAACGCCCGGTGGTGGCGTTGGTGGTGGTGTTGGTGGTGTGTGGTGGTGTGTGGTGGTGATGTTGGTGGTGGTGTGTGGTGGTGGTGGTAGTGTCTGTAAATATAGGAATGAACATGTGTCCCTCATCAGTTCATATGTATTGGTCGACTGATGAACATGTCGTGTACGTGTACGTTCTGTCAGAGAACCTTCTCTCGTCGCGATAGTATGCTCAGTGTACGTTCTGTCAGAGAACCTTCTCTCGTCGCGATAGTATGCTCAGGCACATTCAACGCAAACACAACCAAGAGACACAGCCGAGTCCCGCTATAGGTCCAACAAGAGCAGTAGAGCATCCCTATACGATGACGGTGAGCGGCCCTACGGCATGTGGAAAGACATCCTGGGTTCTTAGAGGAAGGTGTGGCCACCCCAGCTCCGACACGTGTTGTTTGGTGTTAAAGTCAATGGCAGCCCGCCTACGAAACTACAAGGTTACAGAATGTGAGCTTCGTCCCAGGGATTCCCCACGACATAAACGAACCGTTTTACTTTGACCCCGAGCAGACCAACGTGGTAGTGCTAGATGATCTGATGAGTGTGGCCAAGGACAATTCACACGTCGCCGACTTGTTTACTAAAGGATCCCATCATCGGAATCTGTCCGTCATCTATTTGACCCAGAATCTCTTTTCTCAAGGGAAGGCGTCCAGAGATATTGCCTTGAACTGCCAATACTTTGTGTTGTTCTCCAATCCCATTGACAGAGCACAAATCCGTGAGTTTGGTAGTCGAATTTATCCTCAGAACATCGACCATTTCATGCAGGCGTTTCAAGGGGCGACAAGTTGTCCGTACGGCTACCTGTTCGTAGATTTAAAAGCCCATACCCCCGAAGATCGTCGGCTGCCGACCCACCTGTTACCCGGCGAGGGATCACCGCAACGTCATATACCCCTACACCATCCGCCGAGTCCACTCCTGGCAGAGCAGCAGCAGCAACCCACCCCCATACAGCGAGTCCGCTTCATACCATCAGTCCCGAAATATTAACCAACCGTGAAGGACCCACCCGAACCCGTACAAGGGAATGAACATAATGTGAACTCGAGGTTATGGAAGGATTTGTTCAAAGAAAGTATGGACGCCGAATTGGACGAGACGTTGAGGGCCACAGAAAACAAGTTTCAACACAAAGGATATTCGAAAAAAGAAGCCGAAATTTTAGCCCATAACAGATTGGCACCCAGACTACAACGGGCTTTACGTCAGCAGTATGTCGACCTCGTGACCCATATGAAATTGTTGGACAAGGACCCAGTCCATATGGAAATCGAAAGAACAGCGTCGATGTTGAAAACCTCGGGCATGAACTGCAAAGCGGCGTATGTCAGAGCAATAGCACAAAAGCAACATTTGTTCGAACGCATCATTAAACGACGTTAAAGTGTTAAGAAAGTGTGTTAAAGCGTTGAGACGAGCGTTAAGGCGTACATATAGGACGTTAAGGCGTAACAGTGGGCGTTGGCGGGCGTCACTGTCTATGAAAGCAAGTGTATTCCCAAAACACGCACAGTCGACGTTCAACCGTCAACATGGCTTATACATGTTCTGAGTGTGAACGCACGTTCACCAGACATTACGATATGATGCGACACTAGAAAAATATACATGGGATTGAAGACGCCGAGGAGTCCGTTGAATCGGATGCTGATACAGAGATCGATGAGAGTATCGACTGATACCGAATCCAAGATTGCTGACAGTCTATCTACTGATATGGAGAGCTTGACCTCAGATAGTCAGCCTACATCCCAGGAAAGTGAGGCAGAACCTACCTTCTGGGATCGTATTGTGACAGCAGCTATCAATACTCACGCTGAAGCGATCGAGGACGCGGGACAGGATAACTTACAACAGGCGTACACCGAAATGCGGCCCCGCATCAGGAAAACAGCCATGGCGATCTATGAACAGTATACCTTACTACCGCTTGAAATGAAAGGCGACCCCACGCACAGGTCCATCATGAAGACCAAGCGTCACTTGGAAGAGGATATGGGGTTACCACCCACCGAGGCCCTTGAAAATGCGATTAGAATGCGCAAACAACTGTTTCTGGATATGCTGCCCGACGAATATCCAGGCCTGCCCGACGACGATTAGGACAAACGGATGAGATCGAACATGGCCGAAGATGGGACTCTCTTAAGGACGGCTTCTGATTGGACAAGTGCAGCCGAGAATACATCTAACGGGCGAGAAAGAATATGACAGGACCAAATGGCGGTCTCTGATTGGACAAGAGTCTTCTCGAATTGTAAACCTACCCAACGCGGCTCCCCCAGCGTGGGTATGATGTAACATTGGGGAGAATAAACTATATGAAAACTTGTTGTTGATGTTGTTGTTCTCTCATCCTTGTTGTTGTTGTTGTTTTTCTCTCATCTGTCTATATCATGGCGTCAAGGCGTTATGACGGGCGTTCGCGGGATTCACTGCATATACAATGAATTAGTGACAATTTCATGAAAATCAGAGCTTTTGGGCTAATTCACCAGGGCGTTGAAGCGTTGAGCTTGGCGTTGGCGGGCGTTGGATTATGGACGCGGATATTCTCTAATGGACGACGGCTGAATTGTGAATGACGGACTAGACGCTTGTAATTGCTACAAGATGCCATTTCACACGACACATTCGGACCAAGGATGGTCCATTTCTACCCCAAAACACCTTCCTTCACACCCCCAAAATGCCCACTTTGGCTACTACTCCTACTGATGACGTCACCGATGACGTCACAGATGGAGTGGACATCCTCCAAATCGGGGTCTACACCCCGAGAGCTACAAAATGATACCCCACACGACGCATTCGGAGCAATAGTGGTCCATCTCTACACCAAAAACCTGCCTTCACTTTCCCAAAATGTCCACTTTACTTACTACACCCAACTGCGCATGCGCAGACTGACGCGACTTGCAGCAAAAAACACGCCATTCTGACCCCACCCCACAAAAGCTTCACTTTGACACCTCCCACAACCCATTCGGACCAAAACGTCTATTTCCATTCCCTTTTCCCACAATTCCCTGTCTACGCATGCGCGGAATGTTGAACACGAACGAGCCACTAGTCCAGGCAGATGCTCCTTAACGACTGCTCTACATTGATACCTCATACAACTCCATCGGCCCATTAGGGGTTCACCTAGATTCCAAAACGTCTATTTTCATACCCTTGGTCTACTGCGCATGCGCAGAATGACGTCAGTTCCACGTGTCACCCACCCCGTCGGATGCGCCTTCACGAATGCTTCACATGGATACCTCATACGACTCCATAGGACCACGAGTGGCCCACCTAGACCCCAAAACGTCTATTTCCATGCCCTTTTCCCACAATTCCCTGCCTGCGCATGCGCAGAATGTTGACAACGACCGAGACACTAGTCCAGGCAGATGCCCCCTCACATATGCTTCACATTGATGCCTCACTTGACCCAATCGGCCCACTAGGGGCTTACCTAGATCCCAAAACGTCTATCTCCATACCCTTTTCCCACAATTCCCTGTCTGCGCATGCGCAGAATGTTGACACCGGCCGAGACACTAGTCCAGACAGACCCGAAAACGTCTATTTCCATACCCTTTGTCTACTGCGCATGCGCAGAATGCCGATACTTCAACACTACACCCAGTCCATCGGATGCCCGCTCACATAGGTTTCACATGGATACCTCACTCGACCCAATCGGACCAATAGTGGATCCCCTAGATCCCAAAACGTCTATTTCCATACCCTTGGTCTACCGCGCATGCGCAGAATGACGATATTCCAACCCCACACCCACCCCATCGGATGCCCCCTCACATAGGCTTCACATTGATACCCCACTCCAACTCCATCGGACCATTAGTGGCTGCCCTAGACCCCAAAACGTCTATTTCCATACCCTTTGTCCACCGCGCATGCGCAGAATGATGATATTTCAACCCCACACCCAGCCCATCAGATGCCCCTTTACGAATGCTTCACATGGATACCTCATACGACCCAATCGGACCATGCAGCGTACTTGATGTCTGGGGATTACTTTTTCTCCGCGGAGGCTTTCTCCTGTGACCGCATCACCGCCAGACATGACCGCATCACCGCGAAGGAATACAAGGTCAAAGGTTGGCAGACCTATAGTGGTCAAAACTTGGCACCCAGCCAATACTGATGCAATCTATAACCTTGAGCTGGTGGCGCCCCCTGTCGGAAGCTCCACGGGAATCAAGAGTTACCTCCCTGGAAAATGCGACCTTTTTTGCTTGCTAACTACTACTATCGTGAAATAATGGCAAGTAGTCGTATGCACTTCGCAAATCTTCGCAAATACATCGCACATATTCGCAACTATATCGCACTGAATCGCAGAAATTTGGGTGCGAATATCGCTAACTGTCGTAAAAGTATCGTATTTCTTTGTAACTGCATCGCAAACAGTCGTAATTATTCGTAAACATGTATCTATTCGCCCCAAATGACGGGAAAGCCGGCTTTTGTAAAGCGATTTATTAGGAAACATTACGACCAATACATCGCAAAGTTTCGTAAACAACTTCGCTTAAGTGGGACTTGGGCTTAAGGGATGGTATGTGCCTTGCGGGAGGCGTATTCGAACCAGTTTAGCATTTCCGAATTTACACTACATATACTTGCAATATGTCATTGTGTATTACCAGAGTAGGACAATGAAATAAGTAATATCTTATATTTGTCTTCTATCGTATAGATATATTATAGATGGACAAGTTTCGTGTATCGTTAAGTTTTACATGGACAGGATATTAAAATATTAAAAACATACTGAGGAACATATCACTGATGTTCCTACGAAGTAGGCTCTCATTTGCAAATTGTCCGGTAATGAGTCAGTGAGTGAGTGAGTGAGTGACATCCGAATCATTTCGTCGGCAAAATAAGGAGAACCGTTGACATTAGAACCTTGGTATTTGGCATGAACGTGCATTTAGGGACTGCTACCAGCAAGTTCTGAGCTGACCGAATTCTGATGAAAACTTGATTTGTAATTATTTTCTATTATTTATTGATGGCTCAGCGAGTGCGCTGTCATGCGCATCGGGAACCCTTGGTTGTATGTTTCATTGTGACTTTTGAAGGTTCCCTGATACCAGGAAGCCTGGTCCATTCGAGATTCAGACCACCTGAGAATGGTTATCGTTGGATGGAATCCCCCAATCCCCATATATTCTGGGAGCTTACACGATGCTACACTTATTCAACCTATGCACTACCCTCGGGAGGATTCCCCCACCCCTAGGGCAGAAAGTAGGCAGAACTACTCAGGTGACCTATAAACCTCGAAATTGGCAGAAACATGTTTTGGGTCAAGTACACACTTAAATCATATCAAACCCTATACTTCGTAGGTCCTGTGACATTAGTCACACTGCTCATGTTTGGTACCCATCTATCAAAATTGACTTAGAAATATAGGAAGACTACATGAGGCATTTCTAAAATGCCATATTTTACTATGTTTCAGGTGTGAAACATGAATTTAGATTTGAAGGAATTTTACAGTATTATGACAGAAATTCTACTTTTTGTACTTTTCTCATGTCATTGTACGAATTCATCCCAGTTTGAAATAAATGTAAACACATGCTTGTCTGAAAAGCCACCCCCCCCCCCCTCCCCCTCCTCACCGACACATGCAGGCACCTTGGAGCCCGTGTAATATTAGCAATGTACACATTGACAATATTTTGATTATATCCTTATATATGCATATTACCGTATCTACAATAGTTGTGAGGATATGTATATAAGGTATGTCAAAGACGTGCCTGGTATCTAAATCCCTGCATATGAAACAAACAGATTACATTGTTGATGGTTCAGGAATATTGACACATCATAACAATGATTGCGTAATAGTGATGGATATATGATAGTGTAGTTGGTGGAATCCTTGGGAAGTAGATTACAGACAGGAATTATCTGAATCAAGTGGTGGAATTTGCCCCCTTGTATAGCAACGGAATGGACTGAGATACAATAAAATAGTTTACAAACAGGATAGGACTGATTTCTGATTGGAGTGAAAGATGCAGTATTTGATCAAAAGGTTTGTCAAATTCATGCATGATCTTTATACTATGGTATTATACCTGTACTGATATTGCGGATACAAGAAAGGTTTACAAGAGGAATCCGAAGATATGATATGATTTCGGTTTTCGATTTGTATGATTTATTTATTGTTTCTCCATTCCTGCAATGAGCTGGAACATTTTGTAGTGTACACAGTAATTTAAGCCTTCAGAGGCAAAGAGGATCATATCTAAATTCCAAATAGTGGCCACCACCAGGGGATACTCTGTGTGTGAAAGTAATAAAGTTGAGTTTTTTAAATCCAAAACCTGCAAAATCATATTTTCACATAGTTCACATAGACTAGTGAGATATCAGCTTCGAAAAATATGTGATGGTCAATAGTATAAAATGGGTATATATATGATTAATCGGTGTACGGACATTTCCCCCAGGGGACAGACTAATTATTTAATAATTACATTCGAGTTAGTAGATATATTCAAAGTTTATATGCAGTTTTAAAATGAAATAAAAGCTGTAATTCGGACCCCCCCCCCCCAAAAAAGAAGCAAATTCCAACATTAAAGAAAATTCAATACCTTATTTGTAAGACCACATTAAACATCTATGCTCGATATGATCACATTTTGATGGAAAATAAAAGTTTTAGGCAAGAAAACCCTCAAATCCGAAATCACACCATTTTCATATGGGAGCTCTGAGCTTCGGAGCTCGCAACTTGGAACTTCGGAGCTGGGAACTTGAAACTTCGAAACTGGGAACTAGGGAACTTCGGAATTTGAAATTTAATTTGAGGGCGTCTCGGCTTGATTAGCAGTTTGTGTCTTCGTCGATGTTCCTCTACTACATTTTTGTGTATATCTTTATCTACAATATTGTAGATAAAGATACACGTATATCTTCATCTACAATATTGTAGATAAAGATATAAGTAGGTCGTATAGAACTCGTTCAAATGATATCCACGGTCATCGTGGTGTAAGAAAAGGTGGGAAATAATTTTATTCTTAAAAAAAAAATACATCTATTTTTATTAACAACATCGACGAAGACACAACTGCTAATCAAGCCACTATGGGTACGATGGAGCAGTGCACCAACGTACATCTCCATTTGAGTTACGGGCTAAAAGTCCAGGCAGGCAATATAGTCCGCTTGAAAGTGGCCAAATCTGAGGTAGAAAATATTTAAGGGAAAACTTTTGCACAATGACATACGGCACGGTACGATACTTCAATTCTTACTTATATCTTCTGTATCTAAAAAAATATATATATATGTTGAAATGGTCATGCAACAATAAATTGTCCTTTCACCCCATTTACCATAGCATCAGATAGTATACTTGTCAGATGCACCGTCTGATTGCATTGACGATACTCGTGGCGCGCAGATTTTGTGCCCATGGCGCTCGGCCAATCAACACCATCCGTTATTAAAGGGAGTGAAGTTGGTTCCGGATGTCACAGCTAAAGAAGATGCTATTCTTTGTACTCTTGGCAAATAGTTGAGCGTCTAATTTCTGCTATAAAACATCCTGGATGCATTATCTATGCAGGTACACGCTTACTGCGGCAATCAAAATCGATAAAGACTGAATGCGCGTGCGCGCCGTGTACCCCTGTCTTTTTGTTCTGTACTTTTTTCTGTACCGGTACCAGTTTCAGAACTTTGACATCATAATTTCATATCAACAGCCTTACTGTTATGCATTACTCTATTATTGTTTGTTTTGATTTCAAAGTTGGTACCCTGATCCATTGTGAGCGTATGTGTACAATAAAATTGAATTGAATTGAATTGAATTGTAGGTTAACAAAATTGTGATCTATTAGGGTTGAATGTAGTTGTCTCAATTTAGAAATACATAGGAAATTGTGCCAGGTCAGTTTTTGCCGAGACGTTAATTGATTTAGCTTGACTTCTGCATCAGTCGTCCCGGACTGTACATGTAACTTCAATAAGAGGAAGCTTGGCGTAGTGACGAAAGAAACGAAGTAAAACTTGGCCTAGCAAGATTGTTGAGGCGACAGCGACTTGAAAATAATCAGTGTAGTCGTATCGGCCGCTGAGCCTGTGGAAAATGGGCCCAACGCCAGTAAATTCAGTTAAGTTTTCCTCTTATTGAATAGTTTATGTCATTCTCAAATTAATATTGTTAATGGCGACAGTGATAGCTTACCGACCGATCCACGCGATTTTGTCGAATGGTGACACGCCAGGGTATATGTGTTTGGGGGCTTCCAATCAAAGTTGTGTCCCCTTGTGGAACATGGAACAATCCAGAAGGGGAGATAAGCCTGCTGGGTTCGATTTTGAGACTCGCCACTAACACGAAGGCATGACTGTCTGTTGCTTAACAGTTTCATCTGTCATCGTATAAATACTGTTTACAATGCGCCATGCGTTCTCTAGAAAAGTTTTACGATTTGATAATTAGAGTACTGTCTGTTAAGATTGAATTTGCCCGGTGCGATGGCCAAGATGTCAGACTAGGAATTAGTGTCCCTTCTCATTTCGGGATTGACCGTCTAATAGTTACAAAATACAATCTGGGTTAGAAGATAGGAACCGGACAATTTTAGCCACCGGACATTCTTTAGCAGACCCAAAAGAAAATGGCATTTTTCATTCCGGTGTGATGGCCTAGGACATTTTGTTTTGCCTCAACCGTGCAGTGGTGGTTTTATGTTCTTGGGAAATATCATTATTCTCATCATAGACAGTGATGCCCAAGTTTGCATGTCCAACATAATGCATGCTAGCTCCGGTAGTGCCTTGCTAGCTACTATGTACGTCTTTTCGACCGTTCACAGTAGAGAAAGGCCCAACCGGAGAAAAGTGCATGCCCACTTGTACATGTAGGTAGCGGACATGAAATCGAATCCCTCGAATGAGTATGTTCTTGCCTGTGCAAGATACTTCATTTATAGGTAAAAAAAAACTCTCTATCTGACAATTTGATTTGATATTTTACAGAAATTCAAAATCTCCAAGTATAAACTGATAACTGAAAATATTCGTAAATATATAGCATCTGCGATATGATTTCAGTCATTTTACATCGATATTCAGTCTTCGTCGATGTTGTTGTTGTGATTATATATATATATTTTTTTGCAAGAATATAATATAATTATTTTCCACCTTTTCATACCACAATGACAGTAGATGGTATGTGCCTTGCGGGAGGCGTATTCGAACCAGTTTAGCATTTCCGAATTTACACTACATATACTTGCAATATGTCATTGTGTATTACCAGAGTAGGACAATGAAATAAGTAATATCTTATATTTGTCTTCTATCGTATAGATATATTATAGATGGACAAGTTTCGTGTATCGTTAAGTTTTACATGGACAGGATATTAAAATATTAAAAACATACTGAGGAACATATCACTGATGTTCCTACGAAGTAGGCTCTCATTTGCAAATTGTCCGGTAATGAGTCAGTGAGTGAGTGAGTGAGTGACATCCGAATCATTTCGTCGGCAAAATAAGGAGAACCGTTGACATTAGAACCTTGGTATTTGGCATGAACGTGCATTTAGGGACTGCTACCAGCAAGTTCTGAGCTGACCGAATTCTGATGAAAACTTGATTTGTAATTATTTTCTATTATTTATTGATGGCTCAGCGAGTGCGCTGTCATGCGCATCGGGAACCCTTGGTTGTATGTTTCATTGTGACTTTTGAAGGTTCCCTGATACCAGGAAGCCTGGTCCATTCGAGATTCAGACCACCTGAGAATGGTTATCGTTGGATGGAATCCCCCAATCCCCATATATTCTGGGAGCTTACATGATGCTACACTTATTCAACCTATGCACTACCCTCGGGAGGATTCCCCCACCCCTAGGGCAGAAAGTAGGCAGAACTACTCAGGTGACCTATAAACCTCGAAATTGGCAGAAACATGTTTTGGGTCAAGTACACACTTAAATCATATCAAACCCTATACTTCGTAG
Organism: Hanleya hanleyi; assembly: GCA_036873755.1. Lineage (NCBI taxonomy): Eukaryota > Metazoa > Mollusca > Polyplacophora > Lepidopleurida > Hanleyidae > Hanleya > Hanleya hanleyi. Next base: position 22,450 of record JAVTVY010040016.1, on the reverse strand, counting down.
GTCCTGTGACATTAGTCACACTGCTCATGTTTGGTACCCATCTATCAAAATTGACTTAGAAATATAGGAAGACTACATGAGGCATTTCTAAAATGCCATATTTTACTATGTTTCAGGTGTGAAACATGAATTTAGATTTGAAGGAATTTTACAGTATTATGACAGAAATTCTACTTTTTGTACTTTTCTCATGTCATTGTACGAATTCATCCCAGTTTGAAATAAATGTAAACACATGCTTGTCTGAAAAGCCCCCCCCCCCCCCCCTCCCCCTCCTCACCGACACATGCAGGCACCTTGGAGCCCGTGTAATATTAGCAATGTACACATTGACAATATTTTGATTATATCCTTATATATGCATATTACCGTATCTACAATAGTTGTGAGGATATGTATATAAGGTATGTCAAAGACGTGCCTGGTATCTAAATCCCTGCATATGAAACAAACAGATTACATTGTTGATGGTTCAGGAATATTGACACATCATAACAATGATTGCGTAATAGTGATGGATATATGATAGTGTAGTTGGTGGAATCCTTGGGAAGTAGATTACAGACAGGAATTATCTGAATCAAGTGGTGGAATTTGCCCCCTTGTATAGCAACGGAATGGACTGAGATACAATAAAATAGTTTACAAACAGGATAGGACTGATTTCTGATTGGAGTGAAAGATGCAGTATTTGATCAAAAGGTTTGTCAAATTCATGCATGATCTTTATACTATGGTATTATACCTGTACTGATATTGCGGATACAAGAAAGGTTTACAAGAGGAATCCGAAGATATGATATGATTTCGGTTTTCGATTTGTATGATTTATTTATTGTTTCTCCATTCCTGCAATGAGCTGGAACATTTTGTAGTGTACACAGTAATTTAAGCCTTCAGAGGCAAAGAGGATCATATCTAAATTCCAAATAGTGGCCACCACCAGGGGATACTCTGTGTGTGAAAGTAATAAAGTTGAGTTTTTTAAATCCAAAACCTGCAAAATCATATTTTCACATAGTTCACATAGACTAGTGAGATATCAGCTTCGAAAAATATGTGATGGTCAATAGTATAAAATGGGTATATATATGATTAATCGGTGTACGGACATTTCCCCCAGGGGACAGACTAATTATTTAATAATTACATTCGAGTTAGTAGATATATTCAAAGTTTATATGCAGTTTTAAAATGAAATAAAAGCTGTAATTCGGACCCCCCCCCCCCCAAAAAGAAGCAAATTCCAACATTAAAGAAAATTCAATACCTTATTTGTAAGACCACATTAAACATCTATGCTCGATATGATCACATTTTGATGGAAAATAAAAGTTTTAGGCAAGAAAACCCTCAAATCCGAAATCACACCATTTTCATATGGGAGCTCTGAGCTTCGGAGCTCGCAACTTGGAACTTCGGAGCTGGGAACTTGAAACTTCGAAACTGGGAACTAGGGAACTTCGGAATTTGAAATTTAATTTGAGGGCGTCTCGGCTTGATTAGCAGTTTGTGTCTTCGTCGATGTTCCTCTACTACATTTTTGTGTATATCTTTATCTACAATATTGTAGATAAAGATACACGTATATCTTCATCTACAATATTGTAGATAAAGATATAAGTAGGTCGTATAGAACTCGTTCAAATGATATCCACGGTCATCGTGGTGTAAGAAAAGGTGGGAAATAATTTTATTCTTAAAAAAAAAATACATCTATTTTTATTAACAACATCGACGAAGACACAACTGCTAATCAAGCCACTATGGGTACGATGGAGCAGTGCACCAACGTACATCTCCATTTGAGTTACGGGCTAAAAGTCCAGGCAGGCAATATAGTCCGCTTGAAAGTGGCCAAATCTGAGGTAGAAAATATTTAAGGGAAAACTTTTGCACAATGACATACGGCACGGTACGATACTTCAATTCTTACTTATATCTTCTGTATCTAAAAAAATATATATATATGTTGAAATGGTCATGCAACAATAAATTGTCCTTTCACCCCATTTACCATAGCATCAGATAGTATACTTGTCAGATGCACCGTCTGATTGCATTGACGATACTCGTGGCGCGCAGATTTTGTGCCCATGGCGCTCGGCCAATCAACACCATCCGTTATTAAAGGGAGTGAAGTTGGTTCCGGATGTCACAGCTAAAGAAGATGCTATTCTTTGTACTCTTGGCAAATAGTTGAGCGTCTAATTTCTGCTATAAAACATCCTGGATGCATTATCTATGCAGGTACACGCTTACTGCGGCAATCAAAATCGATAAAGACTGAATGCGCGTGCGCGCCGTGTACCCCTGTCTTTTTGTTCTGTACTTTTTTCTGTACCGGTACCAGTTTCAGAACTTTGACATCATAATTTCATATCAACAGCCTTACTGTTATGCATTACTCTATTATTGTTTGTTTTGATTTCAAAGTTGGTACCCTGATCCATTGTGAGCGTATGTGTACAATAAAATTGAATTGAATTGAATTGAATTGTAGGTTAACAAAATTGTGATCTATTAGGGTTGAATGTAGTTGTCTCAATTTAGAAATACATAGGAAATTGTGCCAGGTCAGTTTTTGCCGAGACGTTAATTGATTTAGCTTGACTTCTGCATCAGTCGTCCCGGACTGTACATGTAACTTCAATAAGAGGAAGCTTGGCGTAGTGACGAAAGAAACGAAGTAAAACTTGGCCTAGCAAGATTGTTGAGGCGACAGCGACTTGAAAATAATCAGTGCAGTCGTATCGGCCGCTGAGCCTGTGGAAAATGGGCCCAACGCCAGTAAATTCAGTTAAGTTTTCCTCTTATTGAATAGTTTATGTCATTCTCAAATTAATATTGTTAATGGCGACAGTGATAGCTTACCGACCGATCCACGCGATTTTGTCGAATGGTGACACGCCAGGGTATATGTGTTTGGGGGCTTCCAATCAAAGTTGTGTCCCCTTGTGGAACATGGAACAATCCAGAAGGGGAGATAAGCCTGCTGGGTTCGATTTTGAGACTCGCCACTAACACGAAGGCATGACTGTCTGTTGCTTAACAGTTTCATCTGTCATCGTATAAATACTGTTTACAATGCGCCATGCGTTCTCTAGAAAAGTTTTACGATTTGATAATTAGAGTACTGTCTGTTAAGATTGAATTTGCCCGGTGCGATGGCCAAGATGTCAGACTAGGAATTAGTGTCCCTTCTCATTTCGGGATTGACCGTCTAATAGTTACAAAATACAATCTGGGTTAGAAGATAGGAACCGGACAATTTTAGCCACCGGACATTCTTTAGCAGACCCAAAAGAAAATGGCATTTTTCATTCCGGTGTGATGGCCTAGGACATTTTGTTTTGCCTCAACCGTGCAGTGGTGGTTTTATGTTCTTGGGAAATATCATTATTCTCATCATAGACAGTGATGCCCAAGTTTGCATGTCCAACATAATGCATGCTAGCTCCGGTAGTGCCTTGCTAGCTACTATGTACGTCTTTTCGATCGTTCACAGTAGAGAAAGGCCCAACCGGAGAAAAGTGCATGCCCACTTGTACATGTAGGTAGCGGACATGAAATCGAATCCCTCGAATGAGTATGTTCTTGCCTGTGCAAGATACTTCATTTATAGGTAAAAAAAACCTCTCTATCTGACAATTTGATTTGATATTTTACAGAAATTCAAAATCTCCAAGTATAAACTGATAACTGAAAATATTCGTAAATATATAGCATCTGCGATATGATTTCAGTCATTTTACATCGATATTCAGTCTTCGTCGATGTTGTTGTTGTGATTATATATATATATTTTTTTGCAAGAATATAATATAATTATTTTCCACCTTTTCATACCACAATGACAGTAGATGTCATAAAAATGCTTTCTATACGCCCTACATCGATCTACATACCTTTCCTCTACTAGATCTCCATCTCTAATATCAAGTGTTGTAACTCCAATGTTAAAGAATTTGCCACGAATCCCGGTACACGGTTCGCGGTATACATTCTCCACGATATGGCTGGTTTCCAGTAACTGATAAAAGACTCGAAGACTTTTGAAACCGAGGCCGAACTGCTTCGAATGCAGGAGAACTTACCTCGTGGCATTCTCCACGCTCGTTGAATTTTCACTATAGTCCACGCCTGCTCTTCCATGTACTGTTGGTTTTCTGCAGACAACCGAATTACCCCGTGTACCGGGATTCGTGACGAAAAAAAACTAGAGCCTATGGGCTTTAATGAGATCTGGTAGCTGGGTTATTGGGGGATAAGTTTGTAATGAAATAAACGCACAGTTATATATTTAATTTCAAGTTAGACACAGGTGGCACCAGGCACGAATGTATGTGGCTAACACGCAATCACAAGTTACATCCTGTGACAAGGTATATGAAGGGCCGTTCGCGCCATAAACGCATCCTTTAAACGTTTTAACTTGAACCAACCAATCAGATGTTATGAACTGACATTTTTCTGTTAAAAAGCAAATGTTTCCAGTTGTAAATTCGCGACTTTAGACGTTTCCTGTGAAAAGACAAACGTTTCCGGTAGTAAAATTCGGGTCTTTTAAAGGTTTCCGGTTAAAAGGATAACGTTTCCGGTTGTGATCGTCCAATCAGATTCTTTATTTGGGCCGCGTGTATTCCAACATCTAAACCAACACGTGCAAATCTCCACTGGCAAACGTTTCCGGTATGTAGTGTATTTTAACCAATGAAAACCGTTCTTACAAAATAGGTTTTGGAGAATATCTTTGGTGCCGGGACAATTTGCGCAGGACATGATGAACGGTGGGCATGAGGAATACAATATGGGTGAATAATTGTAAGGGTTATTTTGATTGGTTCAAACAGACTACATAGCGGAAACGTTTTGCCAGTGGACACGTGTTGATGTTGAGGTTTGAACATACGCGGCAGCAATAAAAAAATCTGACTGAGAAAGGCCCAACCAGGCCCTACAATATCACTAAGACGATAGACTTAATCCTGGGTCAAACAAATGCTGGCCTTTCACAGACACAGATTCAAGTTTTAATGCTCTCCTAACGTGATGACCTAGTTTTGGCCTGACATTCTCTTCTCAAAACAGAAGTATGTTGTACAGCCCCTACACTACAGCTATGGTAGAGCATCTCTCACATATGCACCTAACCAGCTAAGCTGTATAATTTTCTCAGCAGAGTCCAAGCTTTGGTAAAGTGACAATACCAGTCTGCCATACTTTAGAGCGTATTAATCTCATATTTTGTGGGAAAACAATGAACAGAGTAATATTTAATGCAGATAAGGGATCAAATATATCCCAAGTGGCTATTAGTGGCTAAATATAGACATACAAAAGCCTTTCAACCAGTAAGGATGCCCAAAACTCATCTCTGTGGAACTACTTTCATGCAGCGCAAGGCTATCCCGTAAGTCGGTTTGCACTTTTGTCCATTTCCCTACAGCATACTAAAGAGCCTCTGGCTAACGCCAGATCTAAAAAAATGTTGATTCCGATATAGGCCCACCTACGCATAGTTATAGTGAATGTCACATGCAAATCTGGGTATTCAAATCTTAACTTTTCTTCTACACGATGAGAGATGGAACCGTTACAATAGCTACATAGTATGCAGTAGTGATAGACTCATACGGTAGACCGTTGTGAATACAGCAGTGTGGTGGTCAGGCCGATCGCGTAATTACTGATTGTTAAAATACCCAAAGGATGAGTATTTAGGAATAGGCCTACCTGATAAATCTACAAGAAATCACCCAGTCCTTACCATACTCCACGAATTATAAAATATTTCGACGTTATGCTATAGGACTCGAAACGAAAATAGCTTTCTGCCCACACATTTCATGCGCATATTTGCACAAACAGATACCACTCTCCATGTTTGTGATAATTAACATTTCAGAGTTGATAGCCAGTGGGATTGTACAGAATATTGGATGTTAGATGTCCACTTATATTTTCAATAAATTCTGAAAATTAATATATATATATACATATTCTGTTTCACTACGAATTTTTTTCTAATTTTCTCTCTCTCATCTTTGACTCAGATAAAGTCGTTTTCTTTTATGTCAATCCGAGTTACTACAGCTTGTCAACTCGGTTTGACATCAAAGGGAACTACTGTATTCGAGTAAAAGAGAAAGAAAATTTTAAGGAAACAAAAATCGAATTGCAAAAAAATACTTATATTTATGAATTTTCATGATTTATTTAAAAAATACGTAGAGTTCCTCCATCCAATATCTCACAGGCCCGGCAACTGTGGTCTGAATGAAAGTTGTCGGAAACCGGTGTTTATTTCAAACCATCAAGGACACGTTCCCACCTCTCCCCTTCCACGGCTCTAAAGTCTTTTGTGCAGACACATTTCTAGCCATATATTATAAGTGTCCTCTCTACTTACATGAGCAGTGTGACTAACGTCACAGGACCTACGAAGTAGAGTAGGCATTAGGACTCGAACGCGAACTGAACTCTTGGAAATCCCCACCCCCAGTTGAAATCCTGCCTATATTAAGATGGGCACCGCCCAAGTCAGAATCGCCAGTGATTTATCAAAAGTAGGTCAGCTCAGAACTAGTTGGTAACAGTCTCATAATGCGCCTTCATTCCAAAAATAAATAACGATCGCCGATTTAATTTTACAATTTTGTAACTAAAGGAAACAGATTGAATAATAAAACTCCGTGGCAGTGATTCTGTATCCCTTAATCAAGGAATCAAAATGGATCAAGATTTGAAATGACAAGAAAAATTTAGACATAATTACACATGTAATGTTTTTGTTTAAATTATATCCCAGTGTGATATATAGTCAATATTCAAGAAGTACAAAAAAAACGAGAAGTACGTGCTCAAATTTTCACATCATGATCAAAGTTACTTTATCTAGTTAAATTCTACCCAAAGAAAATAAATTAAGACCCTTTAAACATGCCGTCAATGCCAGATGTTGAGTTTTATACAGCTGTAGATCAGGGCTCTGGGTGCATATATCATGTTTCCATACACTTGATGCACACAACAGCGGCAAAAACAAAGCCTCCTTGAACAACCTATCTTTATACAGGAAATTCTTAACTCAGAAAATACCATTCTCTCTCAAAAGAAAACAATTTACGCCAGGAAGGCCTTTTTATTAGGCTAATTTTGTTAGGTAGGAGCCTACTTAGATTCAATAATTGTCACGAAATTTCTTTGATTATATCTTAATTGCAACCATGTTTGTTCCTCTGACATGCTTGAGATATGTACATGTATAACACACTTTCATTTGAGAGTCCAGACATTCCACCATTCATGTGAACAAATTGTACTCAACATGGAATAATTAAATTCACACTACCCATTTATACAGTATCAGTACTATGTTACTATCTGTAGCAGTTGAAACCCAATAAAACTTAAACAATTAAAACCAGTAAAGAAATTTGTCTGTTGAATAACAGAAAATATGGTATGGAGATTTGAATGAGTAAACTATTAAACAACTTACATGATACCAACAAAATGTCCCAACACAAGCTGATAAATTCCTTCGGTGGCTTGCAGGATGGCTTTGTTTCACCCTCAGTACACTTTATCATTGTTGCTCACAGGCTAATCTGAAGGATGATACCACATCTTTCTTTCTTCTGCTGGGTTATTGCACCAGGCTGACTTAATTGGTTGATGTAGGATATTTCACCATCAGTGGCAATTTGACCTAAATTTGAAGCCTGATTTGGTCTGTGATGAAATGTTTGGATGTGAAATAGGATACACGTTAAACGCCACAGTTTACATATATCTATAACAATATACTTACTTGTGTGTATTAAGAATGGCAAGTTGGTAATAGCAGTGTAGATAAATGCACTAACAAATGATGGAAAATTAGCATTTCCTATTTCATTATCCCATCACGTTTTGTATACAGTGAAACATACAGCCAAGGGTTCCCAATGGGCATGACAGTGCACTCGCTGAGCTATCAATAAATAATAATAAAAATAATTATAAATCAAATTTTCATCAGAATTCGGTCAGCTCAGAACTTGCTGGTAACAATGCCCTAATGCACGTTCATGCCAAAAATAAAGGTTCTAATGTCAATGGTTCTCCTTATTTTGCCGACGAAAGGATTCGGATGGACTGACTGACTCACTGACTCATTACCGGACAATTTGCGATCTGTAGCCTACTTCGTAGGAATATGGTTGTCAAACTCTGACTATCAAACATATGGTTATCTATAACACATCGTAGATTCCAAATATAGATGACCTTATTTCGCTTCACCTTAACTCTTTACTATCCTAATGCATTAAACACCCGTAGTTTAAGTGTCTAGAAGAAATGAGAAAGATATGTGTTTCTTATGGGCATCATTAACACAAGAAGAAGTGTTAACATATTAAACTTTCAAAGTGTGAACTAGTTTTGAGTCACTGAAGTGTAGAAGTCAACAACAAAGTGTAATGACAGTAACAGTATAAACTAACAAGGACTAACTCTAAAGATGACGCCTTTATCAACTTCATGTATGATCGCAATTGAGGTCGGTAACATCCTATGAATGGAGGCTTCCAGTGCTCAAGGGGATCATATACTCGCAATTTATTTGAAAGTCGTGTATTAGGAAACAGTCCGTTATTGGATGTATTCTGGTTGGACATTGTAAAGTCATATATCAACATGGCAGTGTGACTAACGTCACTGGACCTACGAAATAGGGTTTGAGATAATTTAAGTGTGTACTCGAGAGATGACTTGGGGGCCCTGTGTGCTACCTTGAGAGAATTTATATAGCGTCTCTAATTGACAGTGGGAACTATTAACTTTTCCAGATGTCACCGCTGGTGAGTCATTAGCGTAGCAACTATTATCGCCCTCAGTTTCTATTACCCTGGAGAATGATCAGCCCAGCAGTACAGCACGAAGTGTTGGGGGGAGAGTCCGAGAGAGCGGGAACCCCCCTCCCCCCCTTCTCGGCATTAGGCGATTTTTCTTAAATTAGCGTAGGGAATGATGCTCTGTCAGAGCAGTTGAGAAGTAAATGTTTGTAGTCCTAAATAAGACAGGAAACTGGATAAGAAACACAAATTTGAAGTGAGAAAGGTGAAGATCAGAGATTTGTTAGAATGCAAGAATCAAATCAGGCATCACTAGAGAGCCATTCTCCATGGATATATTTATTTGGCATTCAACTTCAAGGTACCTCATCTGAAGAGAGTACATAATAATAATCAATGAACAATAAAGCACACACGAACAAAATAAACAACTGGTTATAGGTTACTGAATTTAAAACACAACGATGATTTTATTATCGATTTCTTCAGTAATAACATATAATAGGGTCATTGTTGTGTTTAAATTTAGTAATTTCTCTCATAAAATCCAGCCATTTTTTATTTCTTTTTGAGGTAGAACATTTTTTAACTAATGACTGAACTGAAGAAATGATGCAATGTTGTATAGGCTGGATATATAAAACGTGCAGTATAATATGCCTTCAATCTCAACGAAATTCCAAGACCAGCAAATGAGTGAAAACGGATACCATTGGAATGTGTGTGGTATCGGAATGTGTGTCAACATTACAATGTAAGTTATGCTAAAAATAGATTACTCAGGAATCTCCAGTTTAATACTGGATTCAAGTGTAGGCCTACTGTTAAACTAGCCATATTATAGATATCACATAGTACATGTAGATCTAATAGACTGATTACGACGTACGAGCGAGCGCACACATGCATGTGTGCTTTTAATATAGATATAATTAAAATATTTTTTGGAAGCTGACGTTTTAGAACAACAACACATGCCAAGAAGTACTGCATTGAAAAGGGTCCATTTAGCCTACCCTGTTTTAGCGCTCTAGTCAGCACATGGCGGGGTCATATTTCTGCTGTCAAAATTATATTTCCCCCCAAAATCTTAACCCTTGAACCCAAGTCACACACTCTCTGATGCATGTTTGTCCTAACTATCCGATTAGCACATTATGAACATGTCTTTGGTCATAGTGTACATATCATAACTTACAGCAATGTTTTCTGCTATATTCCTACGAAGTAGGCTACAGATCGCAAATTGTCCGGTAATGAGTGAGTCAGGCCATCCGAATCCTTTCGTCGGCAAAATAAGGAGAACCGTTGACATTAGAACCTTGATTTTTGGCATGAACGTGCATTAGGGCATTGTTACCAGCAAGTTCTGATCTGAAATAATTCTGATTAAAATTAGATTTATAATTAACACTTCAGTATATTGTTATAGATATATGTAAGCTGTAGCCTTTAACGTGTATCCTATTTCACATCCAAACATGTCATCATTGCCAAGAAAACTGTGGTCCGTTTTGCTCCAGCGTTTTATCGCATTTAATGAGTAGGCCTATCAGTTACTGTCCGGCTAAAAATACCCTACTGCATATACCCTCAAAAATTCAGCGCTGTTTGCACAACGAAGCTGAGGTGGTTTAACGTTTATCATGAAGAAAATCACCGATCAACTGCCATAGAATATAATGTGAAACAAGGAAACCGGAATAGTACATTCATCAGATTGCCGATACCCAAAATGTGTTGTCTCATATATCTAGATAACAACGTGATGTAGAGACGCTATTTATTCGTCTTTGTACCGGTTATGCTCAGGAGAATCACATAGAATCATTATTATCTTGTGCATAGAAGGTGTTGGTCTTGAGTTGAATTACCGTAAACTACATAAATGCTACCTTTCTATACTATAGTACTATACATGGCAGTGTGACTAACGTCACAGGACCTACGAAGTACAGTAGGCATTAGGACTCGAACGCGAACTGAACTCTTGAAAATCCCCACCCCCAGTTGAAATCCTGCCTATATTAAGATGGGCACCGCCCAAGTCAGAATCGCCAGTGATTTTCATCAAAAATCACCATAAATTTTCATCAAAAGTAGGTCAGCTCAGAACTTGTTGGTAACAGTCTCCTAATGCGCCTTCATTCCAAAATAAATAACGATCGCCGATTTAATTTTACAATTTTTTAATTAAAGGAAACAGATTGAATAATATAGGTTCAGTAGATTTCAAGCTTTACGTGTGAAAATACATTTACATCTCTTTAATGGTTTTCAGTGCCCTTGTACAGGATCAAAGCAACTTTTTGAATCACATTATTTTCCCAACAATACAACAAATTTTTATATATAGTACTATAGTAGAAAGGTAGCATTTATGTAGTTTACGGTAATTCAACTCAAGACCAACACCTTCTATGCATAAGATAATAATGATTCTATGTCATTCTCCTGGGCATAACCGGTACAAAGACGAGTAAATAGCGTCTCTACATCACGTTGTTATCTAGATATATGAGACAACACATTTTGGGCATCGGCAATCTGATGAATGTACTATTCCGGTTTTCTTGTTTCACATTATATTCTATGGCGGTTGATCGGTGATTTTCTTCATTGATAAACGTTAAACCACCTCAGCTTCGTTGTGTGAATGGGAATTGCTGTGACATACCAACACACTCCGTGGCAGTGATTCTGTATCCCCTAATCAAGGAATCAAAATGGATCAAGATTTGAAATGACAGGAGAAATTTAGACATATTTTGTTTATACATGTAATTTTTTGTTCAAATTATATCCAAGTGTGATATATAGTCAATATTCAAGAGGTACAAAAAAACCCCAAAGTATGTCCTCATATTCCTACGAAGTAGGCTACAGATCGCAAATTGTCCGGTAATGAGTGAGTCCATCCGAATCCTTTCGTCGGCAAAATAAGGAGAACCGTTAACATTAGAACCTTGGTTTTTGGCATGAACGTGCATTAGGGCATTGTTACCATCAAGTTCTCATCTGAAATAATTCCGATTATAATTAGATTTATAATTAACACTTCAGTATATTGTTATAGATACATGTTATCTGTAGCCTTTAACGTGTATCGTATTTCACATCCAAACATTTCATCATTACCAAGAAAACTGTGGTCCGTTTTGCTCCAGCGTTTTATGGCATTTAATGAGTATCAGTTACTGTCCGTCTAAAAATACCCTGTCATTGAAACACATTCCACTATGCCACATCATGGCCCTATTACTGACTGAGTGAGGTTAATCATTATTATCTTGTGCATAGAAGGTGTTGGTCTTCAGTTGAATTACCGTAAACTATATAAATGCTACCTTCTACTATAGTACTATATATAAAAATTTGTTGTATTGTTGGGAAAATAATGTGATTCAAAAAGTTGTTTTGATCCTGGACAAGGGCACTGAAAACCATTAAAGAGATGTAAATGTATTTTCACACGTAAAGCTTGAAACCTACTGAACCTATATTATTCAATCTGTTTCCTTTAATTAAAAAATTGTAAAATTAAATCGGCGATCGTTATTTATTTTGGAATGAAGGCGCATTATGAGACTGTTACCAACAAGTTCTGAGCTGACCTAATTTTGATGAAAATTTCTGGTGATTTTTGATGAAAATCACTGGCAATTCTGACTTGGGTGGTGCCCATCTTAATATAGGCAGGATTTCAACTGGGGGTGGGGATTTCCAAGAGTTCAGATCGAGTCCGAGTCCTAATGCCTACTGTACTTCGTAGGTCCTGTGACGTTAGTCACACTGCTCATGTTTTCACATCCATGCCAAGAAATACTGCATTGAAAAGGGTCCATTTAGCCTACCCTGTTTTATCGCTCTAATTCAGCAAATGGCGGGGTCATATTTCTGCTGTCAAAATTGTATTTCCCTCCAAAGTCTTAACCCTTGAATCCAAGTCACACACTCTCTGTTTAATAGGGCCATGTGGCATATACAGTGGAAAGGGATCAATGACAGGGTATTTTTAGCAGCAGTGGGTAATTTGACCTGAATGTGGTCAATGATGAAGTGTTTGGATGTGAAATAGGATACACGTTAAGGCTACAGTTTACATAAACAATGTATATCTATAACAATATACTGAAGTGTTAATTATAAATCTAATTTTAATCAGAATTATTTCAGATCAGAACTTGCTGGTAACAATGCCCTAATGCACGTTTATGCCAAAAATCAAGGTTCTAATGTCAACGGTTCTCCTTATTTTGCCGACGAAAGGATTTGGATGGACTGACTGACTGACTGACTGACTGACTCATTACCGGACAATTTGCGAACTGTAGCCTACTTCGTAGGAATATAAAAATTTGGTGTATTGTTGGGAAAATAATGTGATTCAAAAAGTTGTTTTGATCCTGGACAAGGGCACTGAAAACCACTAAAGAGATGTAGATGTATTTTCACACGTAAAGCTTGAAATCTAGTGAACCTATATTATTCAATCTGTTTCCTTTAAAAAAAAATGTAAAATTAAATCGGTGATCGTTATTTATTTTGGAATGAAGGCGCATTAGGAGACTGTTACCAACAAGTTCTGAGCTGACCTATTTTTGATGGAAATTTCTGGTGATTTTTGATGAAAATCAGTGGCGATTCTGACTTGGGCGGTGCCCATCTTAATATAGGCAGGATTTCAACTGGGGGTGGGGATTTCCAAGAGTTCAGTTCGCGTTCGAGTCCTAATGCCTACTGTACTTCGTAGGTCCTGTGACGTTAGTCACACTGCTCATGTTATTTCAATGATATGGTTTAACAATTTAAGTTATGGGAACAGCGCTGATTGTTTGAGGGTATATGCAGTAGGCCTATGCTCTCGGACAAGAATCATTTTCAGAGCTATGGAGTTGTCCCAGAAGCACGTTAAGATTAACCTCAGTAATAGGGCCATGTGGCATAGTGGAATGTGGATCAATGACAGGGTATTTTTAGCCGGACAGGACTCGGTTGTGGTAACTGATACTCATTAAATGCGATAAAACGCTGGGGCAAAACGGACCACAGTTTTCTTGGCATGAACGACCACCGAAAGCCAACAAAAGATTTACCTTCATTGGACCTCTGACGCTTCTGTGAGAAGAAGTTTTTCAAAGTTGCTTGGCGCTTCATGACACTGATTTATAAAATATATGTCAAGTGATATTCGTGGCTCGGTAAAACTTCGCAGCAGACGAAATAACAACCTCCATTCTCCGATCAAATGATTTGCTTCCTTCATGCATCGTGGCATATACAGCTCGCCTGACGCGAGATTCTGGGATTTCGGTAGCCTTCCGCAATACCACCGGCTAACAGCGACCAGCATGATCACGAGGGTTCCCGAATATTTCCAACAATTTACGGCAGATGTTCGGGAAGCATGGCGTGGACTATTAGTTAAAACATGGCGGAGCTACCTTGAAACGTATAATGCCGACATATTTTGGCAAGTACCATTAAAGTTACTGATATTTTCGAGAGCTGGGCACATCATTTTTATTTTTTGCTTTAGTGCTGGGCGGCCGAAGTTAGTCCCAGGCGCTTAAAAATCACAGAGAAGAATACAGCCAAGGGTTCCTGATGGGCATGACAGTGCACTCGAGTCATCAATAAATAATAAAAAATTAATTATAAATCAAATTTCCATCAGAATTCGATCAGCTCAGAACTTGCTGGTAACAATGCCCTAATGCACGTTCATGCCAAAAATCAAGGTTCTAATGTCAACGGTTCTCCTTATTTTGCCGACGAAAGGATTCGTATGGACTGACTCATTACCGGACAATTTGCGATCTGTAGCCTACTTCGTAGGAAAATGTTCCTCGTTCCATGGAGAATCCCACTACCTACAACATGTTTGACATGCAAGTATATCTGCATAAATAAAAATACACAGAAATATTTGTTCTTAGGAAAAAAGTACTTTAGAAGAACCTATATTGTTTCTGCAACAACAGATATTTAAACCCATTCAGAGGTTCACCTGGTACTTAAAACAGCCATTTCTGGCAAGTCGTACTATGAAGGTTCACGATATTAGCTGCATTGATTAGCGCAGATGTACTGATAGTACTTGCTGAAGTGTCAAAGTATGAACATTCACAAGTTGAAATTGTAAAACTTTCGGCGCAGTTCAGTTCAACACCCAAAGCAACAGTCCCATGTGTTCATCTTTGAAGTCTCATAAATATAAGATACGATTCTTTGTTGTACTGAACACTCCATTGGGACAGAGTATAAAACACATTAATGTAGAACAAATAAGAAAAGAAAATAAACAATATACATGGTGAACAAATGTGAGTAATAACAAGTAATTCAATTTCAAACACGATTATGAGTAGTGTGAAGAGGCGCCTCCAACGACACATGTGCAAGTGCAAGGGAGCAAGAAGCAGTGACATAATCTGGTAAAGCGGGTCTACTCGGTTTATCCGCGGGTAAGGTAGATATGCCTACAGGTAAGGTAGGTCGGGTATAACTGCGCATCCAGGCGCGCGACGAGGTCACCTGGTGAGTAAGGCGAGTAAGATGACGAGTACGGTAGGTTTAACCGACGGGTAAGGCTGGTACGAGGTCACCTGTTTCCCACGCCGCGACATAGACTCGTGCGAGTCGACGTATATCGATCTGGTGTATATTCTACTGTGAAAACATCCAATGCAATTGAAACCATATGTCAGCAGCACCCCTACTATAATTCTAGCTGTGTATGTCCACGGCTCAAGGTATACAAGGAAAGATTGATACCATCAGTTACAATACCATGTACATTATTCTGGGATTCCGATCAATACTGCATAAACTTCACTCGCCCTAAATGCATGTAAACTTATATCTGTTTCAACAACACATTCGTGTACAATATATACCAGTTATTGATTTTCGCCTTATTCATTTAGCTCCAGTGGAGGAGGAGGAGGTGACCGGAGGAGGAAGTAATTAGTAACTTCAACAAAGCATGAGTATATCTTTTATAGCTTGTATTATAAGGGTCGAGAGAATTGTTTTCATTCTTGGAGAAACTTTCGAACATTTCACAGCGTCACTACTATCGCTTAAACCATGTCGACAGAAGACTACGTTAGCGATGCTGATAAGTGATATTTAAGGTCAAGTACTTGGGAGTGAATGAGTGAGTAGTAGGGTTTAACGTCGGTTTCAACCTTGTTTTAGTCGTATCACGACGGTCGGTGCCTAGATGGGCCAGAACACAAGAGTGCTCACAGTTCCTATTACCCCGGACACTGATCAGCCCAACCAGTACAGCACCCGGTCACTCATCCAAGTATTTACCGGGCTTAACGTTGCTTAACTTCGGTGATCTGATCACGTACGTGGATACACTCATTATCAGAATATTAATGACTATTCGTTGGAGAGAGAGGTGAGGGGGGGGGGATTTGGCTTTATGTCACACTCAAGGTTGTTTCACTCATTGGTGACAGTCAGTTTGGTTGGTGGAGGAAGCCGTAGTACTCGGAGAGAACCACCTCCCGTCGGCAAATAACTGACAAACTTTCACACATAGACCAGCTGGGCTCGAATCCTTGCCGGTTCAGCGATGTGAGGCTAGCGGTCACCAGCGAATCGCCTTAGACCACTCGACTACCGAGAGCCCTTCGTTGGAGAGATGGATGTATAGAGGAGGAGGAGGAGGAGGAGGAGGAGGAGAAGGAGGAGTTGAATGCTGAGGTGTAAAGAATATACTATATAATATAAACATAGAGGGGAAATGATTTCAGATTTAGTCTACCTCTTGGTAGTGGAGCGTCAACATGACGAACATATGCACGGTCTGTCAGAAAACATTATCTCGTCCCGATAACCTGATCAGACATTATATTTGTATCTAATACCGCTTATGCCGATGCTAGGGGTCGTGTCATGTCATGCAAGTTGCCACATGAACAGGTACAATAAATGCGTACATGAGATACAACACATATCACGAATAGTTGATTCTTGGGATGTGCTTTAGAAAAGGTTAACCAGAAGACTATACTGTGAAGTCATGTGGCTCTGTCAGTATGTCGGCACCTCTTCCGACTTCCCTTATATGTGTTGTAATTATTACCTGTATATGACGAGATTCTGCTGGTGGACGTTTCGTCTCCGAGGCCCGCCCCCTGTACAGACCTTTTGGTTTTTGATATATGTTGGCATTTGTGGGAAGTTGATGCTGGGTCGACATCGGGCCTTACAGACTAGTCTTTTGTGTTAAATGCCGTCAGTTTCATCTGACGACGATAGAGCTCATCAATCCCCAGTGTACGAGTTGTCACAGCGAAACAGCTCACCAATTACCAATATACGAGTTGTCAGAGCATTTCCATCATAGCTCTCAAGATTTGTATCTAATACCGCTTATGCCGGTGCTAGGGGCCGTGTGGTCATATCATACAAGTTGCTACATGAACAGGTACAATAAAAGCGTACCTGAGATACAACACATATCACGAATCGTTAGATTCTTGGTATGTGTTTTAGAATAGGTTAACCGGAAGACTATACTGTGAAGTCATGTGACTGTCAGTATGTCGGCACCTCTTCCCACTTCCCTTATATGTGTTGTAATTTTTACCTGTATATGGCGAGATTCTGCTGGTGGACGTTTCGTCCCCGAGGCCCACCTCCTGTACAGACCTTTTGGTCTTTGATATATGTTGGCATTGTGGGAAGTTGATGCTGGGTCGACATCGGGCATAACAGAGTAGTCTTTTGAGTTAAATGCCGTCAATTTCATCTGACGACGATACAGCTCACCAACCCCCACTGTACGAGTTGTCACAGCGACACAGCTCACCAATTACCAATATACGAGTTGTCAGAGCATTTCCATCATAGCTCTCTAGATTTGTATCTATTACCGCTTATGCCGGTGCTAGGGGACTTGTGGTCATGTCATCTAAGTTGCCACGTGAACAGGTACAATAAAAGCGTACCTGAGATACAACACATATCACGAATCGTTAGATTCTTGGTATGTGCTTTAGAATAGGTTAACCAGAAGACTATACTGTGAAGTGATGTAGCTCTGCCAGTATGTCAGCACCACTTTCCACTTCCCTTATATGTGTTGTAATGAATATATACATCAACTGTGGACTCAACCTATCACACCAACCATGACTCGACCAATAATATCAGAACATCCGTATATGCACAAGCAGAAGACTCGTTCTGTGCAGCCAACCATGGATCATCTGTGAGTAGCAGATCATCCCTTTACAATGAATGTCAGCGGGCCGACGGAGTGTGGAAAGACATCATGAAATTTTTGGAGCGTGCTAATACTGAGCCCACTCCAACACACATCGTATGGTGTTACAGTCAATGACAGTCAGCCTATGAATCTACAAGTCTGAAAAATGTGAGCTTTCTCCCCGGCCTAACTCATGACATCGGCGAAGCGTATTACTTCGACCTCAGTCAAACCAACGTTATTGTCCTGGACGATCTGACGAATGAGGTAAAAACCTATTTATCAAAGGTTCGCATCACAGGAATTTATCCATAATTTATTTGACCCAGAATCTCTTTCCGCTAGGCAAGAATTGCAAGCGTCTGGTCCGTCATTCATAATTCAGCCGTCGTCCATTAGAGAATATCCGCGTCCATAATCCAAAGACCTATTCCATATTCCATATAACAGTATTAGCACCAAATTCGAAAAGACAATCATAGTATACATAAACATAGGCTTGTTTCCTGCAAGAGAGAAGCGGTCAACAGTTTTTAATGATCATGATGTTCCAAAAATATCAAATCCGTATCGCTGATCAGTATTCTTAATCCATAATATTCGTTGTAAAGTCGTCATCTAAAGAATGATGTATCTCAGTCACGTTTTGATTGTGACTGTTCATATGAGTACCATGAGGATCTTGAAGTACATGGGTTCATACGGCCCCTAGCCCCGGGTTAAGCGGAATTAGACACTAAGTTACGAAACGTAACGCCATAGATCTTGCACTCTACGCTCGTATTTTGCTATAAGCATGCGATATGTATCGCCAAATTTGAGAAACTTTGAGTGGAGGCGCTTGGTGGTGTAGCCCTGTTTTATAAGTTTCTGCAACAATGTTTTGTGACGTTGATTAAAATCGTCACATTTAACACAGGATCTAGCAAATGCTACTAGGCGTGATATGCATACGCCATATGCAGGTCCCACTGGAATATTACTCTCCAGAAAGGGATAGTTTACGATGTCGAAATTGTAATCATCTCTTTTGTCATACAGTCGACGAGAGAGAAGGTCCGCTTCATTTTTATAGAGATATAGGTCTAAATCGGATGTGCCTGTACGGTTATCTGTAGTTTCCTTCAAATCCAGTGAAGGTAGATATATATCCTTCACTGCGTCATTTATACAGTGATTATCCACAGCGAGAAGATCGTCTATATAGCGTTTGGTGAATGAGAAGGAACGGGCTTTGAATGGATCGGTTTTTGAAAGCGCCTGCATATAGTCATATTCATATGAGAACAGATATAGGTCAGCCAATAGGGGTGCACAATTAGTACCCATTGGAATACCTATATGCTGTTGATATATTGTGTTGCCAAATTTCACATAGATATTTTTAATGAGGAATTCAAGCAACTCTATGAACAAAAAAACTTTCCATGAATAATATCTCTTGTATGTAGTAGAGCTAAAGAATGCATTATGGCTTCCGACATTAATATATCTACGATCAGTTTTCTTGAACACAGATACTATTAATGAACTTAGACGGTCAATAAGGTCCTGATGAGGGATTGTAGTATAGAGAGTCGAGAAATCCCATGTGGATACATGTCTATACGGTATGTGACCTTTAGCATCAAGTTCTTCCGTAAGACATTTTGAGTTTTCAATATCCACATACATTCAACGCCAGAGTTTTTAGAAATAGTGGCGCAATACCTTTCCCAAAATGTTTTTACCTTCTGAAGGGCCCTCGTCAACAGGGTTGAAAGAAGCTTGGTGGTGCAGCTTCTAGAACCAGCTATGAATCTAGCTTTGTATGGTGATTTATGCATTTTGGGAGTCCAGTATACTTTTGGTATATCGTTATGTTTGGTTGGAAGACAAATACCTCTTTCCTTGAGAAACGTTTTGTGATTGTTAAATAAATCTTCCAGAGTAACTGCAGTTTGAGAGTAAGTAGACGTATTTGATGACGATATGTTTACATTCAATTCTTCAACCAGCACCTGGTAATAGTAATATTTACATATGAATATTATATTATTTGGAGCTTTGTCTGCTGGGACTATGACGAATTTACTCTGGAGATTTGCTAGAACTTCTTGCGAATTGGGACTACTCAGTACTTGTTTTGCTTGGGGAAGGGTACTTCTGTCAATATGGCGGATTGTTTCGACGACCTTGCTGTTGGTGAGGTCCAGCCAATCAGCGAGTACTGTAGGTTCAACTTTTTCTCGCTTAGACCAATCAATAACGTACTGTTCCAAAGCAGACATGACTATCTTCTGGTCGGCCTTCAGATTTATATTTCTCGGCTCTCTATATTTAGGTCCCTTCATCAGGGGTAATCTTAGGTCCTTATCACTCACCACATCAAGGTCACCAGTCACAACATCAGTTACATGTTTGCATGGTGTATAGATAAAGTTCGACGATTCACAATCACAACTATAGCCCCCCGACGTGTATAAGTTCCAGTCAAACTCCTTGACAGCATTAGAGTAATTGAATATTTTGGTGGCTATAGATCTAGTATACTTATATGAAATGCAAGGAGGTTCTGTGAACCTAAAATAGTTTGGTACAGTATTGCGTACCTCTGGATCATTCAGGATTCGAGGTAAATTAATAATGTCCAGTCCTTTATCTAAGTAGTTTCAAGAAAAGCCGATCTTGGGATGTTTCGATTATGTTCACTGGATGATACAACCAAAAATACGCTATATCTTGACATACTTTAGTTATTTTGGGTGGTATAATATTTCCTGAAGACACAGATTGTTGTATATCTCTGGCTATATGATTTAAAGCTCTCAGAGGTAACGCATACAGAACTTTACGTAAGCTATGTGTACTACTGGGTGTGTTAGTTAAACCCGCTAAGTAATTTAAAGTGATATGATCGTGAATCATCGCACTATTAAACTTTCTCCAACCATGGTTGCGATGTCTCCGTTGATGGGGTTTAAATAGCTGGGTAATATTGGATATATTTGAACAACGGTTTGTAACATTGCCGAACCCACTGACATTATCATTTAAACCATACGCAAACACTGACCCAAGTTCTAGCATCCAGAATAGTTCCCGCGCTCGGATTTTTCTCTCAAATCCAAAGGGGGAATCCTTGGTAGATGGATAGACGACGTCTATGATCTGAATACTAAAGTTGTCCCAGCCATGGTCGGGTCCAGAAAAATGCTTACCTATAAGCAATTGCTTTTTCCTAACGGATTTACTGTGACCATTCACCTAAATTGCCAGTAATCACGCTAAATTGCCAGTACTTCGTTATATTCAATAATCCTATTGATAGATAGCAAATTCACACGTACTGGAGAGGGATCTTCCCTTGGGATATGACACATTTCATGGCAAAATTTCACGAAGCTAAATTTCACGAAGCTACATCTCGTCCGTGTGGATACCTGTTCCTAAGTTTAAAATCACATATAGCGGAAAATGATAAACTGGCTACCAATGTAATATCAGGCGAGGAGGAACTTACGCAAGGGAAACAACAACAACTATTTCCCTATCCAGTACCAGTGCCTAGTCCATCAACACAAGCTATCGATCAGCATCTACCAGTTTCTCTCCCTAACATGATACCAACTCACGATTTTGCAATGCCCGCTAATATGAATGTATAAGTGGGAGAGAGGGATTATATTGGAGAATAAATCCACCGTGGTTCAAACGAAATAAACATGATGACGAGTTTCAGCAGGGGCGGGGCTCAGGATTCCTTGGAGCACGACCGGAAGGGAACTACGAAAAGGCAAATACTCTTCAGATGACGAGAGTTGTGACTATGATGAAATCACTCATCCTGGGAAAATTGATCAACTTACCCATTTGTGGAAACGGACTAAATGTAATGCGTGGAAGGAGAAGTTCGGTAAACCTATCAGAAGAAATTATAGCATTGAAATTGAATGACGATAGAAAACAAAAGTATTTGAAGCAAGGCTATGACGAGAACGAATCTAGAGAAAAGGCTACGCATGATTATATGCCAGCGATGAGTGAGTGGGGTGAGTGAGTAGGATTTAACGTCGTTTTCAACATTTTTTCAGTCATATCACGACGGTGCCTACATGTGCCAGAACACGAGAGTGTCCACAGTTCCTATTATCCTGGACACTGATCAGCTCAACCAGTACAGCGCCCGAACACCCAACCAAGTATTGACCGAGCTCAACGTTGCTTAACTTCGGTGATCTGACGAGAACGTGATACACCGTACGAGTATGCCAGCGATAATAAAGAGTTTACGTCAAACAAACTGCGAACTACTCGTTAACATACACAAGCTACAAAATGACTATATTCATAAAGAAATTTTGAAAACAACAATGCGTCTACAAACGTTATACGA